>JAHZTW010000006.1:22319336-22354512 GCA_020283515.1 Alliaria petiolata
CATCCCTAGGTTTCGATTTAGTATAATTGATAATCTTGCTTAGTAGTACTTCTTGCTTAGTTTCTTGATTAGCTTCAATTAAGGTTTAATTTCTTAGTTATTACTTAAGTAGTGTCCTTTCAAGTTGTAGCTTGCTCTTTTTACTTGTTTGTGACTTGAATTTATCCATTTTAGCTTAGCTTAGACAAAAATTTGTATTATTAGTGAATCATCTCCCAAGATGGATTGATAACCTCAAGTATTGCAATGACATGAGCAATTGAGGAATTGCTTGCAAGGCTAAAAAGTCTTGTTTCAAGAAGTCTACTTTAGAAGAAAGTAGACTTCTTGGAGAGGTCAAGAAGTCTACTCGATAAGTCTACTCTCTCGTAGTAGACTTCTCTAGGGTAAAATCGTCATTATCGCGGACGTTTTTTGTTTGGTCATAAGGCTGAGGGTTGTAATTTCACTACCCATGTGGGTTACTTTTGCCAAACATGCAATATGGGGTCTAGTTTTGGAGAAAGAATCAGGTTTTAGGTCATTTGTAGCAATTCCTCCAATTTCTTATGATATTGAATAAATTACAAAGTTAACTCCTACCTATAATATCGTAAGACAAAACAATATAATCAATAAAATTCGAGAAGATAACAAATTATATAAAAAAATATAGAGAATAAAAAAAGGATACAAAAATATACAAAATTTTAAAATATGGAAAATACATAGATTCATTGAAATATATACAAAACAATCTTCAAAATAATAAATTGGAAAAAAAATATTATAATGTTAATATTTAGACAAATGAATAGAGTATGAAAATTGAAGAATAAATAAAGATTCGTGAAATAATGTATGAAAGAGATTATACACATCATCAAGAAAAAAGTAGAAAATAATGTTTTTAAAAATAACAATATAAAATCGGTAGTAAGAATATAAATGTAAAACATATTATTAAAAACTTAAATTAAAATAAAATCCATACATCGCGCGGGTTCTCTCCTAGTACTATATAATAGTTAATGCATTATGCCATTGAGAGCGTCTACCTAGGATCAAAGAAATTGAATTTCATTGGTCCAAATCAGCTTTCTCATTAAATAAAAAAATATTAAATATGATTAACAATTTAATTAAATTATAAAATATCAAAAACGAAAATTTATCATAGTAGAATAAAAATTAAGATAGAAACAAAAATTAATTAATAAAACAGATAAATGGAAGTTATGTCAAAAATCCAAATCTATATCATCCGTCGAAATAAAATGGAAACTCAATGTTAGAAAGAATTATTGTTTTCATTAAGTACAAAAGTTAAATATGATTAACAATCTAATTAAATTAAAACACAAAAATGAAAAATTATCATTGTAGAATGAAAAATTAAGCTAAAAAAAGTTTAATTAATAAAACAGATAAAAATAAGCTATGTTGAAAATCCAAATCTATAGCATCCGTCAAAATAAAATGGAAACTCAATGTTAAAAGGAAAAATACTGGAATTGGTTTTGTGGAATTCGCACAACCAAATGCAACTATGTAAAATTAAGAACAACTTCTATAAGAGTTGTCGAATTCGTACTAACAGATGCAACTACGTACAGGTATGAACAATTATGGGTTTGATTTTGTCGAATTCGCACAACTAGGTGCAACTGGGTCAAACTAAGAACAATTTCTATAAGAGTTGTGCGAATTTGTACTACCTGGTTAAATAAGGTACAAGTATGAACAATTATGGTTTTCATTTTCTCGAATTCGCAATTGGGTACAACTAAGACTTTTAGGTATACTCAGTCGAACTAAGTAATCCAATTGTACGTATTGACTTTTGATTACTATTACAATTATGATCTCAATTGTACCTAATAAAAACCCAGTTTTACTGATATCTTGCATTACATAAAAAAAAACTTCTTCTGTTTTCAAACAAACCAACCCAATCTGCACATACAAATACCAAAAAAAAGTACACCAACACCAAGGTAAGAACTTCTGTTTTTATACAAAACAACCAACCCGCACCATCAAGTTCGTAAAAACTCAAACAAGTTCATAAAATAAAACACTAGATTCCCAAAACCATCTTAGTCTTTGCCTTTTCTCTTTTTCCCTCTTTCTGCCGGTTTCATTTTCGCTTTTTCTGCCCATTACCCTTTGCCTTTTTTCAGCCCCTCGCCCTCAAATGGAGTGTAACAAGCAGGTGCTTTCTTTGTTCTTTGACTTTGTTTTCGTCTCTTTTTCGGACGTTTGAGTACCTCATATGCCTCTTCATCTACAGCAGCCTCCTCCTATGCCTCTTCATCCGCAGCAGCCTCCTCCGCAGCAGCCTCCTCCGCAGCAGCCTCCTCCGCAGCAGCCTCCTCATCATCGTCATCTCCATCTGCTCCTCCTAATATATAAAACTTGTTTATGAACAACAGAAAAAGACAATGAATCCATCAGAGTTGAACACAACTTTTTACCTTGCTCGGTGGCACCATGGCTTGGGCTTGGGAAAGGGCTTGGAACAGGGCTAGGAACAAAGCTTGGAACAGTTTCATGAGCTCTGCTTCGCCGTTCCTTCACAAACTTTCAACGTCATTCAGTCTCCCATCAAATCCATCAACTACTTCCTTTCTTGTTCGTGTCTAGGGACTTCATTCACAATCTGAGTGACACCTCGACCTGCCAAGTCCATATCATACAAATCTTTCCACCATATCTTCTGCCCTTTTTCAATTAGATGGTATTTCCACAACTCAACGATTGGATCAGTAGGCCCTATCCCATCATCACAAGCCTCACCTACGATGCGCTCCATAAGAGCTTTCTCGTCGGAGTCAGGCTCCAAAATGCTAATGATGTCCTGCGAATATCAGCACAAATATAAATAAAAAATCAAGCTCATATCAACTACAAAAATAACCATCTATCAGGTTTAACTCTCACCTTATTTCTTCCAATCGCCTCGTTTATATCATCCAAAGGATAACCTTTCATGGAAGTCTCGGCGAACTTGTGCTTACACAAGCGTGGAGAATCCTCCTCTGCAGATTCAGGTACTCGGACTGTTCTTTCAAGTGCGGGAATACACTCAAATGCAAAAGCCTACACATAGAGTTACAATATTATGACTTTCAAATATTAAAACTAGTATATCAAAGATAAGAGGTACCTCAAGAGGAAGAATAAAACCAGAAAAGATCCATGAATCTTTCTCTCACGATCACGTTCTTGAACCTCTTCATCTTCATCTTCACCTCATCAATCCAATCATCAAATGTGTAACGTCCCCATGGAAATGTATTACACAACCACAAATCATCAACAACCTTCAGCAAGAAGGGCTCTATGTTTCCTTTAACCTTAGACTTCGCTTTCAAAACAGCGCATAAGAAATACAGAACAACCATCTTCTTCTTGTCTACACTGGTCCTCATTGACTCGATATCACAATGACATATACGGCTACATATTTCCACCGATGATGATAGAAAGTCAAACTTTCAATAGTGTTAGATTTTTTATTTACGCTACGCGTTTATTAATTTTTTTATTTAAATCTTTTAAATTATCAAAAGCATAATGGATGTATAATTTTTTTTTTATGTATAAAAATGAATTTAAAATATGATGTGTCAATTTCTCCTATTTGTATTTGGTTATAGGATTGTAATTTTTATTATTAAAAATAATAATATAGCAATTAATTTTTATCTAATTAAATAACTAAGTTATTTTAAATAGAAACATTGTTTTCTGAACACGCTTGAGTTATATGCCAAGTATGTAGAAGTAAGAATTAAAGAAGAATTCTTTGATAATTAATAAAGCTGTATGAAACTTTGTTAGTAAGCTCTAATGATAATGGAAGAGCGTTTCTTGCTTGTCCATTAGTTTTTTCAAGAGTTTTTGTCTACATATCTGTTCACTTTATCATTAAGATCGGTTTTATTTGTAGTCTACTATTAGATGATATTATTTTTCAAACTTCTAGGATGACGTGGAGTATTCACATCATTTTTCACTGTTTTAAACTTATATGTGCTTTCTATATGTTTTGATTTGAATAGATTGTCTAGGTTTAGAAATACAAACTTTCCAAAACTAAATTTCAAGTTAATTTTCCTTTTAGATTTTATTTTAGTTTTAGTTTAGATCTTTTGATATTAGTTTTATATTTTATTTTGATATATAAGATTTTTTGTATGTTTTAATATGCTATATGCCATTTTTGTTGTTGATTTTCCAAAAGTTAGTATAGACATATACTATTCTATGGAGGTATTAACATTTGTAATACATAATATCCTCTATATTTTTTGTTAGAGTATTTTTTATTTTGATTTTCCAAATAGTTAGCGTAGATATCAAGTTAGTTTTCTTTTAGATAATTGATATCTTTGTTAATTTAGCTCTTTTGATATTGATTTTCATTTTATTTTGAGATATATAATTTTTTGAAGTTCTTGACATTTTTTTTAAAAAAAATTCAGTTTTAATAGCTAAGGTTTTTTATTTATGTTTATTTTACAAAAAGTTAGCCTAAATATCAGGTTAATTTCATTTTAGGTGATTGTTTCCTTTGTTACTTTAGTCTTTTGATATTGATTTCTATTTTATTATAATATATAAAAATTTTTGGTGATTTTTGTTGGTTAAGATTTAATAGCTTGATTTTATTAAGAGTTAGCCTAAATATCAAATTAACTATCTTTAGATAATTTAACTTTGTTAATTTAATTTTTTATATTAATTTCTATTTTAATTAAAATATTTATTTTACGAATTTTATCTGATCATTTTAAATGGACCCTCTCCAAGCTAATAGCACCAATTTTTAGTTAAGGATTTTATATTAAATTTTCAAAAAGTTTGCTAAAATATCAAATTAGTTTAATTTTATATGATATTTGAATTTTTAAATTCCGCATCATTTTTTATTATTTTTTTCTTTTGTGTATATCTATGTTTTGATTTGAATAGTCTATCTAGATATACCAATTTGGGTTTGATTCACAACTCTATCATACTTTATAAGTAGTAGCTATGTATAAAAAATCAGACTTTACTATTTATTATATTTCGAGTGTAAAGTTAATTAAATCATATTTTTTTGTTACTTTACATCTTTTCATATTAATTTTATATTTTACTAGGAGAATGTCAGCGCGTTACGCGGATTTTGTGATATTTAAATGTTTTAATTTATAATTTATTTTATAATATCTATTATAAAAAGTTTGTGGATAAATATTAATTTTTAATTTATGAATATCTTGTAGTTTTATAATTTTTTATTGAAAGATTGGTGGAATAATAATATCTATAGTGAATGAGGAATTCTTTTAGTCGCGGGGATTTTGTGATTTTTAAATGTTTTAATTTACAATTTAATTTATAATATCTGTTAGTAAAAGTTTGTAGACAAATATTAATTTCTAATTTCTGAATATCATGTAGTTTTATAATTTTTTATTGAAATATTGGTGAAGTAATAATATGTGTAGTGAATGAGAATTTTTTAATTTCATCATAAGCATATAAAATATCAAATTATTTATTTTCGACAATAATTAGGGATATGTTGTTTTGTAGTATAACTAATCTGAAATACATTTGTGATAAAATTTGTGACTGCAAAATAAAGTGTTAAGATATTTTTTGGTCCTTGTAGATTATCAAGATATATATCACAATGTAGCTTGGATTTGTGTTCTCTCTAAGTCTCCAATTACAAAATCAACATATAGTTTTTTTGATGCATTGAGTTGACATTTTCAATTTCAAAGGAAACTTCGAGGCATTGTGTATTATGTGGTCGATGTGAAAGTATAAATGTCTGAATAAAGTTTAATAAACTTTCGATTAATCTACTTGATGTTGTATCATCCATATCATGATAAGTGAGGTAAAAGTTAATCACACCTTTGACTGTATAGTTATTTGCTTGTAGTATTTGATCAGTACTAAAAGGAATTGTGTAGTTGATGTTGTATTTTTGACGGAGTGGACGTGTGATTTTGAGACGAAGTTTGTTTCCGGTTGATTGGATGAAAGAAGTTATTTGATAGTGTAATGCATATAGTATATATTATATTATAATTTTGTGTGCTAAAGAATTTTGTGTGGTAGTGAAAGTGAGTTGTGTTTGTAAGTTGTTGTATTGTTCTTCCTATTTATAGGTTGTTGTAGAATCTCTACTGCAGTTTTTTTTTTGTTTTTTGTTTTGGATTGTATTTAATTAATTAGTGTAATTAAATTTTTAATTCTCTTTTGTTGATCAGTTTTTTCCTCAAATGTAAATGTTTAGAATGAATGTATGTTAGCCCTGAAAATTTTGGGACTAAGGACGCGTATATATTCTATTGGAATTTTGTGTGGTAATAAAAGTGAGTTGTGTTGCATGTTGATGTTGATGTTGTATTTTTGACAGAATGGACGTGTGATTTTGAGACGGAGTTTGTTTCTGGTTGATTGTGTGAAAGAAGTTATTTGATAGTGTAATGCATATAGTATATATTATATTATAATTTTGTGTGCTAAAGAATTTTGTATGGTAGTAAAAGTGAGTTGTGTTTGTAGGTTGTTGTATTGTTCTTCCTATTTATATATTGTTGTAGAATCTCTACTGCAGTTTTTTTGTATTTGTTTTTTTTGGATTGTATTTAATTATTTAGTGTAGTTGAATTTTTAATTCTCTTTTGTTGATCAGTTTTTCCCTCAAATGTAAATGTGTAGAATGAATGTATGTTAGCCCTGCAAATTTTGGGACACAGGACGCGTATATATTCTATTGGAATTTTGTGTGGTAATAAAAGTGAGTTGTGTGGTAATAAAAGTGAGTTGTGTGGTAATGAGCTGTGTTGGTAGGTTGTTGTATTGTTCTTGCTATTTATTGATTGTTGTAAAATCTCTATTGCAATTTTTAGTTTTTATTTTTTCATGGATTGTAATTAATTATTTAATGTAGTTAAATTTTTAATTCTCTTTTGTTGTTCAGTTTTTCATTCAATTGTAAATGTGTAAAATGAAAGTATGCCAGCCTTGAAAATTTTGAAATTTAGGATGGGAATCTACAGCTATGGGATAGGAATATGAAATTTGTGAATTGGAAAACAATTACTAAAAGAAAATATGATAAGAAAGTCTCGAAAAATTTCAGAAAATTTTGAAAAAATAGAGACTTTTAAGTTGTTAAAGTTTTCCATGCGTTGGATTTGGATATCTTTTCTTTTCTTTGTTTGGGTTCAAAAATTGAATGTATGACGATGCAGATTATCATATAATTTTAAGAAACTCTTCACTATTGAGCTTATATGAAGCAAGCTGTAACCTATTAGCCTCCCAATGAACTATATCAATAGTTTAATTTGTGGCATTTGAATGCCTTATTGAATAACTTGTCAGCGTGAAACTGTGAATTAGTATATATATATATATGTGTGTGTGTGATTGTGAGTCTCTCCTTTTTGTTGCCAATGGTATTTGGGATTGAGTGCAGGTCTTGTATAACATGGACACTGATACTCCTGATCAAAGTAAGAGAGATGTACCCCTTCGCCTTATGCTCCAGAAAATTTGCCTAAGCCCGGAGATACTTGGCGTTGGAAGGCAACTTTGTGGATAGGTACTTATATCCTCCTAGGCATCTCCCGAGTTTAAACTCTGAAATAATACGGAGAAGTAACGCATTTAGGAGCAGGCTCTCACTTGAACGCTACATTCGTCTAGCCTTCCCTAAAGCTGATGTTCGCAAGTTCTCAGCTGGGTTATACCTAGCACAGATGGTCAGGTTCAATCAACTCTACACCTATGTTATATGCTATACTTTTCCGAGGGTCATGTATGTGGACATGTTGCTCATATGAGCTGTGCTCTTCGAGCTTACATGGCTGGAACCATTGGAGGCAGCATTGGGTTGGATGCTGAATACTACTGCAGACGACGTGACGCCAAAAAGGACTTGGTTCCAAATGTTAACAGGTTCCTAGAAATATGTTAGACTGTACAATATCAAGGCGACGTGGAGTAGATCCTGAATCTCAGTATTTGTATCCTGCGAGGTTCACAAAGAGACAATGGTAAGGAACTGCTGAATTGTATCGAATCATCTGATTTCCGTCGCGGTACATGGCTAGGCCTTCAAGTTCATCATTTGCGACACCAACAGAAGGAAAAAGAAAATAATTGCAAAGGAGAAAAAGACCAATGTCAAAGCTAGAAATCGAGGAGTAAGGATCCAATAAGCACAGTAACAATTACATTTGTACATTCGTTGATTACATTTGTCTGTTAAATTCCTTTGAATTCTTCATTGTGTATCCGACTTTTGCCCGACCATAATCATCTTGCTAACAGTTGATAGAAGGACCATGAATATCTTAAAATCTTCAAAAACAATTTTCTTACAGGATAATCCTTCATAAACTGGGATTCAAAATGACAATTTCGAATTGAAAATTTGACTCATGTACAGAAACCCAAACAAATTCGTCATATTAATCATCAAGTAAACAAGCATTGTCTCGTCTATGCAAGTTCGTACTGAAGAGTATTGGAGTAAGCTTCACGGTTTTTAAGCCTTGTTTGTCTTCGTAGAGCTCTTTTCTGTTTGCATTTTGCCTGAAGCCTTCAAATTAACTGGTGCATGAATGCTCTTTGTTGCTTCTGAACCACCAAATACAATGTCAAGAGCATCTTTTTCCACCATTTCTATGTCAAGAGCTTCTTCTTCGCCATCCGAATTTCCCTGAAACCAAGATTTCAATTATGATATCGGAAAACCGGTTCTTGTCCAAACTGATGCTACACATTTTCAAAGGTTTTAAAAACAAGAAGTTAGATACAGCAGTACTCACATAGCTGTTTTGGGGCATTGGTTTAATCTTTGAAGTATCAGATCCATGTGAAGCGCTTCGACTATGAGGGTTTGGTAAGCCATTGTAGGTTGTCTGAGGTTTGGCATCATTTACATAATCATAAGAAGAGGCAATTTCTGTGAAAGTGCTTCGTCTACGCCAGCGCATTTGAGGTTTGTCTCCTTCATCACTGTAAACAACTTCAGGGTAGAAATGCTTGGACATAAGTTGCCATCTCCAAGATTCAACCTTACTGCGATTAAGCATACACCTGAAACAGACACAAGAAAAAGTTGAAACAAATCACTAACCAAAACAAAAATAAAAACCTAGCCAAAGAAAGATGGAATTAAAAACAGAAAGCAACTAAAGACTTAGTAAATTCAGGAGACGAAACGCTAGGTTCAGGGAAATTCTTAGGTGAATCCAAATTGTAGGTCTAGACAGAATGTTAGGAATTATGAAGAACTGTTCTAGAACTCGAAACACTAATGTAAAATCGACCAACTCTCGCTGTGAAGATTATCTATGTCTAAACCCTAGAATTCCAAATCTCTTGGCAAATTCAAACAATTCAGACAAGCATTAATAACAGGTTCAATTGTTCACAAAATCCATAAACCAAATCTCTTTGTGAATATGTATTTTGCTCATCTAACATTAGTTCAGACAATCCATAATACTTTCGCATCTATTAATTAACCTAAGATCAGATTCTAGGTCGCGAAGCTAGAATAAGCATTAATCACAAATCCAAATGAAGAACTCTAATGATTTTATCCTAACAATTCAATTCAACCTAGCAATTCATCAATCACCTTTGAAAAACCCTAAACCTAACAAGAAAACTATTCAGACATGATCAATGAAACATAAATCGTTATTTGATATGAAAGCATAAAAGAAATCAATAGAAGAAATAAAGGAGTTCCAAATCTGCTCTGAAGTAGTCTGCTTTTTCTCTCCAAAAACCCTAAACTTCTATGATTCTTAAAGTATGAGATTATGCCTAAACAATGGCTTTGAAAACTATATATAAGGGTAAAAACACGAATTGGGCACTCTTGCAAATAAGAAAAACTTTTTGGGCAATTTTCTTTTCTTCAGTCTTGTAAAATCAGGCGGTTTGGCTTGGCTGGAGTGGTGTCAATCGACACCAGTGAACTATTCATCTAACTTGATTCTGACTTGATCTTTTCAGCAGCTTCTTCCACAATGCTTCAAACTCTCCAATTATGCTCAAAACGTACCTGAACCTGCAAAGACTCTAATATGACTCTAAAAAGACCAAAATACTCTATAAATAAGACTTATACCATGGTCCAAAAATGGGTAAAAACCATGATATATCAACTCCCCCAGACTTAGCTTTTGCTTGCCCTCAAGCAAAACAGAAACAAAGTATAGAGTCGAGGTTTAAAAATAGAAACAATTAGTAATCCTTCAGAACGCCACATTGATCAACACTCTTGAATCCACATACCATAGAGCCAATCTTAGATAATGTTTCAGTGTACGTACCACAAGCTTAGCAATCTCTCAGTTCAAGTCCAGATCCCTTTCTTCTCAAAATTTCGAACTCAAACAAACGGTATTGACCAAAGGACTTACAGATTCTTTCCCTTCCTTAACGCATGGACAAGACCTTCTTGGTACAGCTCTCCTATTTTCTCTTCCCTTAGTCAACTGCTGCCCATTTTCAGGGTGTTCTAAGATCTTTTCATTGACTTTTTCTTATTCTTTTGAAGCCTTGGAATAGTGCTGCTCTTTACTTGTGTTCCTTGTGAGGAGACAGGTTCATGAGCTCTCACTAATATTGTTCCTTGTGAGGAGACAGGCTCATGAGGATCTTTGCACTATTCTTTGACATAAACTCTCTTTTTTTTCTTTTTTCTTAAGGGAAGATCAAGGAGAGACTGTAATTTTTTTATCTTGTCAGAGATGAAAGAGGAATCAAGTCCAATGCATACCAAGCTCTATATAGGAATCTGAACTCTCTTTGTTAGATTGATCCACTTGCACCTTTCTACATAGCAAAACCTGCAATCAACTACTATGGCAATGGTCCTTCAAGTGTCAATATGTTGTGGTTATGTTCCAAGAAAAAATGAAAATTTCAACTCATTTTGACTCAATAAAACACTTTGGACTGACACAACTGACTCAAAACAAAAGACAAAACAAAATACATTAGTATGTTCCTCCCCCAGACTTAACCAACACTGTCCTCAGTGTGATTAAATCTTAAGGTCAGAAACAAATTAAATCTAAAAGATAATGGACATGATGGATAGAGGACAAAAATTTACACAACTTAGGCTCTTAAATCACTCAAATCCGTTAAGAATTGAGAGAGATATGAAGAAAACAAGTTGAGTAAACTTACCTCCGAGGGGGTGTCGATCGACACCATGAACACTATTCATGTCGAGCTCCTGTGTCGGTCGACATCCGTCCGTCTGGCAAATATGTTTTTTTTAATGAAATTCAAAAGCAAAACCAAAAGATAGTGAAAAATAAAACGAAAATCAAAGAAAAATCTTACCTAAAAGTTGGTTGCCTCCCACTCAGCGCTTATTTTTAGTCATTAGCTTGACTGTGTCGGGGTTTAGACGTCTGGTGGATCGGATGGTCGCATCGAATGCCCCCCAGAAGAACGTCTCTTCATCCATGGTGGTGTATAGGCAGTTGGTGCATGATAGCAACCAAGGAATTGAGGAACATCAGTAGGGTGGGACTTGAGTTCGGGTGGGACTTGAGTTGGGGTGGGACACTTCTTTTTTCTGCAGAATCATCAAAAGAAACACCAAGCCTTCTACGAGAATCTCGTTGCTTGCATAAGTATGAAGCACATTTTGAACCTTTTAAATTCTTATTGAGATGATCATGAGGTTTGGAATTGATTCCAGGAAGTACATACCTTTTCTTTCTTCGAGGTATATGGGCTGTAAGATGTGAAGTCGTCTGTTTGACAGCATATGATTGAGTTTCAGCATTGGAGGGTGTCGATCGACACTAGGAGTGGTGTCAATCGACACCAATGCTGCAGCTTGAATCTCTGCACTTTTCCTGCAATTCAGATCTGCAATCTTTGCCTCAATCACAAAAACGTCTTCCTCCATCAACTTGTCATTGATTAGACCCTCTTCTTTGCCCATAATCATGAATAGATGATGAGCAACTATGTTTCCACTCCAATCTTCTATCTTAACAACTTTCTCAAAATTCGCAGCCAATGCCTCTTGAACAATCACCTTGTTCACTTGCTCATTAGTATCCAGTTCATCTTTAGCGACCACAGCAATGCAGGAGATATGTTTGGAAGTTCCAGTAGTAGGGATAGATTTGTAGAACACTTCTTTGTCAACATTAGAGAAATATATTCTCTTATTTGGCATGTATACAATAGCTCCTAATGTGGCCATGAATGGTCTCCCAAGGATGAAAGGCATGACAGAATTCTTGCTCACTTCCACAATCTGAAAATCAGTTGGTACTAGACAATTCTCAACTTTGACAAGTAAGTTTGGAATTGTACCATATGACACTGTGGTGGAAGAATTGGCGAATGCGAGAGTCATGTTTGAAGGGTGAATGTCAGCAATCCCTAGCCTCTCTGCAATGTCCATTGACATGAGATTCACACTAGCACCAGAATCACAGAGAGATTGTTCAAACTCAACTCCACCAATGGAGCATGGAACAACAAACATCCATGGATCTTCAACCTTAAGCAGTTGCTTCATTGGTTGTGGTGTATCTCTCGCCTTGTGAAAAAGTTCTTCCATTTCTACAAAACTTTCTCTGCTATTCTGGAAGAAAGCACACAAGGGATATGTAGCATCCGCGACCCGAAATACCGAGTAGGGTCGTGCGTGTCATGGGATGGCCGTTGTATTTATGTTCTGATTCGAGTAAGGTTAGTACGTGTCTGTGATTAATGTCTGTATATTGACTGTGTTCATGACGTTATGGACCATACCGTGACTGTGTTCGTGAGGTTATGGACTATAGCCGAGTAAAAGTGTGAATATGTCCGAGATTTTGACTAAGTGTTGAGATGGGCCATGGGCCGTGGCCTTAGTCGACAAAGAGTGGATTTATCCGAGGCGGGAAAGGATTTATCGCGACCTTAGTCGGGCGATGTGGGACGTAGTCGAGTGGGACTTAAATTGGACCGGCTATGTTCGAGAGAAAACCAAACTGTGTCGGCTAAGACTGGGTTAGACGGTCTGGCTAGGGTTAGACGGTCTGGCTAGGTTTAGACGGTCTGGCTAGGGTTTTCGCCCTATATAAGTGGATTTCAGCCGTGGCCGCGTCTTTTAGTCAGAAAATATTCGAGAGAAATTCGTGAGAGGCAATTTTAGTCGAGAGGTGGAAATTCTGTCCGAGGGAGATCGACCGCAGTCGGGGAAATTTGGACAATAGGCGACCGTGTTCGACTACATCCGAGAGTTTATCCGAGAGATCCGACTGTGTTCGCGAGATAGTCGAGGGCGATTGGCCGTAGCCGAGAGGGATTCGACTATGTTCGAGAGATAGTCGAGGCGAGAATTAGCCGAGTTATCCGAGGATTTCTGCGTGGATCGTGAGTTAGCCGAGAACACTTTGAATCCGTCCGAAAGAATTCAAATCTGGTTCGAGGAAAAGTGATCGGATAGGAAGTTATCTGAGAGGAGATTGGATCTCGCGAGTGTAGCCGTAGCGATAGCCGGGAGAACGCGACTGTGTTCGACTAGCTCTGATTCTGTTCGAGTAGTCACCGAATTTCATCCGACTGAAACAATTGCCTTTGTGTTTAAGGTGAGTGCGTGACTGTAGCTGTATCTGGAATCATAGGATTGCTAGGTTATTTGGTTTCCATTGAGTGCTTGTGTAAGTTAGTGTTTATGCTTAGCAAGATCAATGTGTTCTGTGATTGTGATTGGTATTGGATACCGTGGTTTATACGTGGTGTCTAACTAGCTGTGTGAATGTCCGGATCGAGTTGCTAGCTCAAGGGGATGTGGTATTCTCGCTTGGAGTAGAACCGATGCCATGAGGGAATTCACAAGTAGTTGAGATGATCATATAATTGTTATTATGTGCTTGCTTGCTAAGTGATAATGTAAATTGTATAACTGTTAGTATGATTTCGTTTTCTGGTATTGGCTTGTGGTACGGGATGACCGTACTCACTAAGCATTTATGGTAATACTTATGCCTCTCATTTTTGTTGAGTGTGCAGGTAAAGAAATTATCCGAGATGTTTAGTCCTGAAGGCGGACAAGGAGGCAGTGAAGAAAGAAGTGGATTAGGACTGGGTTTTGGGGGTTTTATTTATCATGAGTTATTCTGGATAATGGCTTTGTTTTCCGTTTATGACTTAGATCGAATTTGGTTACGTTAGTTTTTGTTTAAGAACCTCAGTTGTACGTTTGGAATTGGAATAATTGTGCACTGAGAATGAATGTTTTATGAATCGAATCTGTTGTTTAAGTTTAAGAAAAATCTGAAAATATGCTAAGTATGAATTCTGGCTAGAGTTAGACTCGGGACGGCCGGCTCGGATAGGATTATCGGGTTGGGTCATCACAAGTGGTATTAGAGCATGGTCTGGTGCGTGACTATGCAACGGTCACGGAGGTTGTTGAGAAAGCGGCTTTGTTGGAGTCTGGACAAGCGGAAGAGGCTTTGTCTAAGGCTGGTATCGTGGCCAGGAGTGGTCAAGTGTCTCGAGGACAGAACCACAAGTTTAGGAAGAATGTTCCAGCTAAGTCGAGTGGGAACCGCAGCGTAAGTGGATCTTGCGGAAAGGTGCATGTTGGTGTGTGAGGCGTGCATCTGGAGCTTGTCATCGTTGTGGTAACTTGGAGCATAGGGTTCGTGATTGTCCTGAACCAGACTCGAGGTCGGTGAGAGTGTCGGATGGTGTTAGCGGGTCAATGGTGAGTTTTGGCTGCGGGGAGCCGGGGCATTACAAGTGTGACTGTCCGAAGTCAGGAGCGGCCGGGCAAGCGGCTACTCAGCCTAACCGTGCAGGAGATGCACTGGCTAAGAGGCAGGCCACCATGCCAAGGGTGTATACCGTGACCGCGGATGGGACTGGAGATCCGACCACTTCTCGACCGATCACTGGTAAGTTTTAGTACATACGTTTTTCTGAGTTTGTCTGCGTCTGCGTGTTCTGTTAAGTGTCTTAGCATTCTAAGGATTGAATGTGTAGGGACCTTATTAACGGGTGAGGTGGAAACCCATGTTCTGTTCGACTCCGGAGCGAGTCATTGTTTTGTTAACCCATGGATGATTGGGAAAGGAGGATTCCAGAAGGAACCCGGGGAAGAGCTCGGACTAGTGAGGGCGGCTGGAGGCCAAGTGATGTACTCACTAGGGACTGTTCGAAACATTTCGGTCTGGATTGGCAAAGTTGATATGCCAGCAGACTTAGTGATCTGCGAAGGTAAGTCTTACGATGTCATCCTCGGAATGGATTGGCTCGGTAAGCATAAGACGCATTTGAATTGTCACCGAGGCAGGGTGGAGTTCGAGAGGGATGGCCAAGTTCTGATTTACCAAGGAGTTAGACCGACTTTTGGTAGCTTGGTTGTGTCACCAATGCAAGCAAAGAAGATGTTAGAGAAAGGATGTGAAGCATATCTGACGACGATATCTTCTATTGAGGTTGGACCAGACGTGGAGTTAGGAGACATTCCAGTGGTACAAGGGTTTGAGGACGTGTTCCAAGCTTTGTCCTTGATGCTACCGGCTCGTTCAGATCCGTTCACGATTGAACTTGAGCCGAAAACCGCGCCAGTGTCTAAGGAACCGTACCGAATGGCTCCGACCGAGATTGATGAACTAAAGAAGCAAATGGCTGATCTTCTGGACAAGGGATTTGTAAGGCCAAGCGGTTCACCTGAGGCGCACCTGTTCTGTTCGTAAAGAAGCTTCCGGCTTTGCATCGATTACCGAGGGTTGAACCGTGTTACTGTGAAGAACAAGTATCCACTTCCAAGGATAGATGAGTTGTTGGACCAGCTAAGGGGTGCTACTTGGTTCTCGAAGATTGATTTGGCTTCTGGGTACCATCAAATACCAATTGACGAACCGGACGTTCGGAAGACTGCCTTTCGGACAAGGTATGGTCATTTCGAGTTTGTGGTCATGCCGTTTCTGTTGACGAATGCGCCAGCTGCATTCATGAAGTTGATGAATGGCGTGTTCAGCGAATACTTGGATGAGTTTATGATTATTTTCATAGACAATATCTTGGTATACTCGAAAAATCCGGATGAGCATGAGAAGCATTTGAGGATTGTCCGAAAAATCCGGATGAGCATGAGAAGCATTTCATAGACAATAGCTTTATGCAAAGGCACATTGGGTTCTTCGGTCACATTGTTTCGGACAAGGGAGTGTCCGTGGATCCAGAAAAGATCAAGGCCATTACGGATTGGCCGAGACCTGAGAATGCCACGGAAATAAGAAGTTTTCTGGGATTGGCTGGCTACTATAGGCGTTTTGTTAAAGGCTTTGCAAGTATGGCTCAGCCGATGACACGTTTGACTGGGAAGGACATTGAGTTTGTATGGACAGCCGAGTGTGAGGATTGTTTCTCGAACCTGAAAGGAATGCTTACAAGTGCACCGGTGTTGGCTCTACCTGAGCCGGATGAACCGTATGCGGTGTACACGAATGCTTCTGGGAAAGGACTAGGTTGTGTCCTAATGTAGCATGGGAATGTGATTGCATATGCATCAAGGCAGCTAAGGAAGCATGAAGTGAATTATCCTACGCATGACTTGGAGATGGCAGCTATAGTCTTTGCATTAAAAATATGGCGATCTTACTTGTATGGTGGGAAGGTTCAAGTGTTTGCTGATCATAAGAGTTTGAAGTACATCTTCACTCAACCTGAGTTGAATCTGAGACAACGTAGATAGATGGAGTTAGTCGCTGACTATGACCTGGAGATAGCATATCATCCGGGAAAGGCTAATCTCGTTGCTGATGCATTAAGCCGGAGAAGGGCTAGTGTATCATCTGCTAAGGACGTGGAAGGAGTTGTGAATCTCCTAAGGACGTTAAGGCTGAACGTTCTGACCGAGGATGTGGAACCGTTGGGTTTGGGAACTGCGGATCAGGCTGACTTGTTAACAAGGATCCAGTTAGCTCAAGAGGAGGACGAGAATCTGAATAAGATGTCACAAGCTGACAAGACCGAGTATCAAACTTCAAACAATGGGACGATTGTGTTGAACGGCCGAGTGTCTGTTTCTAACGTGAAAGAGTTAAAGGAAGAGATCCTAAAGGAAGCACATCAGTCAAGGTTTTCTATTCATCCAGGAATGACCAAGATGTACCGCGATCTGAAAAGGTACTATCATTGGGTCGGGATGAAGCGGGATGTGCCCAAGTGGGTGGCTAGTTGTCCGACGTGCCAGTTGGTTAAGGCAGAGAACCAGTTTCCGAGTGGTTTGTTGCAAACATTACCAATGCCGGAATGGAAATGGGATATGATCACAATGGACTTTGTGTTCGGTTTAGCGAAGACTAGGAATAAGCATGATGCGATTTGGGTCATTGTGGATCGATTGACCAAGTCTGCCCATTTCTTGCCGATGAAAAAGACGGATGGGGTGGCTAAGCTGGTGGAGTTAGATGTCGATGAGATCGTGAAACTTCATGGCATACCAGTGAGTATCGTGTTTGATCGTGATCCGAAGTTTACTTCACGATTCTGGAAGGAGTTTCAGGAAAAGTTTGGGACGAAGGTACGCATGAGTACTGCATATCATCCGCAAACGGATGGTCAGTCCGAGAGGACCATCAGGACGTTAGAGGACATGCTGAGGGCGTGTGTACTAGACTAGGGTGGTAACTGGGATAGACATCTACCGTTGGCAGAGTTCGCATATAATAACAGTTACCAAGGGAGCATTGATATGTCTCCGTATGAGGCGTTGTATGGACGGCCGTGCAGAACACCGTTGTGTTGGACACAAGTGGGGGAGCGGAGTGAGTTAGGACCCGCGATAGTCGAAAAGACTACTGAAAAGATTCGGTTTTTAAAAGTTAAGCTGAAAGAGGCTCAAGACCGACAAAAGAGTTATGCCGATAAGCGCCGTAAGGACTTAGAGTTAAATGTGGGCGATCAGGTTTATCTGAAGGCTATGACTTATAAAGGGAAGAGCCGAGCAACGTTTGATGCTAAGTTGAGTCCGAGGTACATGGGACCGTACCGGATTCTGGAAAGGATTGGGGCAGTGGCGTATAAGTTGGACTTACAGCCGGAAATGAGTGCTTACCACAATGTGTTTCACGTGTCGCAGCTGAGTAAGCACATGACGGAACGTGAAAATGTTATACCGGAACCACCTCCGGAGCTGCATGAGGATATAACCGTGGAAGGTAGACCGGTCCGTGTGGTTGGCCGGAAGGAAAAGGTTAAGCGTGGTAAAGTGGTCAAGATGATCAAAGTTCTGTGAGACTGTAATGGCGACGAGCAAACTTCTTGGGAAGTAGAGTCAAGGATAAGTACAAAGTTCCCAAAATGGTTTGAGAAACTTCCTGAGGAAGAACCGGATTCGAGGACGAATCCAAACTGAGTGGGGGAGAATTGTAGCATCCGCGACCAGAAATCCCGAGTATGGTCGTGCGGGTCATGGGATGGCCGTTGTATTTATGTTCTGATTCGAGTGAGATTAGTCCGTGTCTGTGATTAATGTCTGCACAGTGACTGTGTTCGTGAGATTATGGACCGTACCGTGACTATGTTCATGAGGTTATGGACTATAGCCGAGTAAAACTGTGAATATGTCCGAGATTTTGACTAAGTGTAGAGATGGGCAATGGGCCGTGGACTTAGTCGGCAAAGAGTAGATTTATCCGAGGCGGGAAAGAATTTATCGCAACCTTAGTCGGGCGATGTGGGACGTAGTCGAGTGGGACTTAAATTGGACCGGCTATGTTCGAGAGAAAACCAAACTGTGTCGGCTAAGACTGGGTTAGACGGTTTGGCTAGGGTTTTCGTCATATATAAGTGGATTTCAGACGTGGCCGCGTCTTTTAGTCAGAAAATATCCGAGAGAAATTCGTGAGAGGCGATTTTAGCCGAGAGATGGAAATTCTGTCCGAGGGAGATCGACCGTAGTCAGGGAAATTCTGACCGTAGCCAAGCGTGTTCGACTGCATCCAAGAGTTTATATGAGCGATCAGACTGTGTTCGCGAGATAGGCGAGGGTGATTGGTCGTAGCCGAGAGGGATCCGACTGTGTTCGAGAGATAGTCGAGGCGAGAATTGGCCGAGTTATCCGAGAGTTATCCGAGTATTTCTGCGTGGATCGTGAGTTATCCGGGAACACTTTGGATCCGTCCTAGAGAATTCGAATCTGGTTCGAGGAAAAGTGATCGAATAGGAAGTTATCCGAGAGGAGATTGGATCTCGCGACTGTAGCCGTAGCGATAGCCAGGAGAACGCGGCTTTGTTCGACTAGCTCTGATTCTGTTCGAGTAGTCACCGAATTTCATCCGACTGAAACGTTCGCCTTTGTGTTTAAGGTGAGTGCATGACTGTAGCTGTATCTGAAATCGTAGGATTGCTAGGTTATCTGGTTTCCATTGATTGTTTGTGTAAGTTAGTGTTTATGCTTAGGAAGATCAATGTGTTCCGTGATAGTGATTGGTATTGGATACCGTGGTTTATACGTGATGTCTAACTAGCTGTGTGAATGTCCGGATCGAGTTGCTAGCTCAAGGGGATGTGTGATTCTCGCTTGGAGTAGAACCGATGCCGTGAGGGAATTCACAAGTAGTTGAGATGATCATAGAACCGTGATTATGTGCTTGCTTGCTAAGTGATAATTTAAATTGTATAACTATTAGTATGATTGCGTTTTCTGGTATTGGCTTGTGGTACGGGATGACCGTACTCACTAAGCATTTATGGTAATGCTTATGCCTCTTATTTGTGTTGAATGTGCAGGTAAAGAAATTATTAGGGACGTTTAGTCCTGAAGGCGGACAAGGAGGTAGTGAA
This sequence comes from Alliaria petiolata, assembly GCA_020283515.1. Classification (NCBI taxonomy): domain Eukaryota; kingdom Viridiplantae; phylum Streptophyta; class Magnoliopsida; order Brassicales; family Brassicaceae; genus Alliaria; species Alliaria petiolata. Next base: position 22,339,188 of record JAHZTW010000006.1, read on the forward strand.
GAAAGAAGTGGATTAGGACTGGGTTTTGGGGGTTTTATTTATCATGAATTGTTCTGGATAATGGCTTTGTTTTCTGTTTATGACTTAGATTGAATTTGGTTAAGTTAGTTTATGTTTAAGAACCTCTGTTATACGTTTGGAATTGGAATAATTGTGCAATGAGAATGAATTTTTTTATGAATCGAATCTGTTGTTTAAGTTTAACAAAAATCTGAAAATATGCTAAGTATGAATTCTGGCTAGAGTTAGACTCGGGACGGCCGACCCGGATAGGATTATCGGGTTGGGTCGTCACATGATACCTCTCATAAGCTTCATCAAAGGAGATCTCCTTAGGAATCTTTCCCACTCTCTTGTTGAAAGCAGCCAGCTTCTCTTCACTAATAGGCGGCCTTAGGTTTTTGGGTAGCAAAGGATATGAAACCTTAGGCTTGTATACCCTTTCCTCTGCAACTTGTGAAGCTTCACGTGATGTCTGGGAGTGGTACCGATCGACACCCAGCTGGTGTCGATCGACAATGACATTTTGTGTCGAGGATGTTGTGTCAATCGAGCTCGAATTCGATCCGTCAGAGCTCGATTTCTCGAGTTTTTCGACTGGTGTCTTTCGACACTCAGCAGTGGTGTCGATCGACACCTTCTCTGCAACAGCAACATCTTCTTCTTCAGCTTGAAACTCCACGAATTCTTGAGCATTCAGACCCTTTTACAGCACTGGTTGAAAGCCTCTTTCACTCTAAATCGTGATGGCGTTAACATGATGTCTCAAATTTGTATATGTCTTTCCAGGAAAGCATCCTTCTTGTCTCTTCAACGCTTGAAACAATAGTTTTTTCTCTTGTAAGCAATTTCTCAATTGCTCATATCATTGCAATACTTGAGATATCAATTCATTTTGGGAGTTCGATTCAATAAGAATACAAAGTTTGGTTTAAGCTAAGCTAAATTCGAAATTGAAGTGACAAGCAACAATTAAAAGCAAACTACTAGTTAAGAAAGATACTACAAGAACAATTATATGAAACTAAGTCTTAATTATCACTAATCAAATACTAAACGAGTAATTAACCACTAACCAAGATTGACAATTAACTCAAAACGAAACCTAGGGATGGAATCATTGATTTGGGAAACTAAATGGACAACCTTGCAATCATTTAAGCAACTAAACAAGCCATCTCTATGCTTAGAACACTAATTAAAGACTAATCCTTGTTGTGTGGCAGTAATCTCTTCACTAATCACCCTAATGAACTAATGATGTTTTAGCATTAAAATGATTAGCAAGCATTAATCACAAGTCTAAATAACATGATAAACACCCTAGGCAACTAATGATGTTTTAGGCTAGGAATGTAAATCTCTTATAAAGTTGGTTCAAGCATTTCACCAAACACTTGGTGGGTGTATGAAATGCCTATGATCCAAAATAGGAAAGATTAGCTATTTGGCATTAGAAACTACTTTATAAGAAAAGAGATGAAAGAATCTATCCTAGATTGCAAGATTGAACCATTAGAAATCCCTAAATCTAACTCATCCACAAGTTCCTTAGAAACTACTTACTAATCATAGTTAAGCCCACCAAATCAAAGATAAGTGATAAGCTAAACATGATTAGAGAAATGATAATAAGAAATCTAAGAGAGATATTGCATTAAACTTAAAGATCCAAGGCAAATACAAGGTTTTCTCCCAAAGAGGATAAAAGTTTTTGACAACACAATAGAGAATAAAATTTATCATAAAAATTAGGTCTAAAGAGTATTTATAGGAGGGACCCATAAAAGCAACAAAAAGGATTCGTCTGGGTTTGGATCGACGAGCTCGTCGAACCAAGTCGTCGAACTGAACCCATGGTGCTGTGGTTCGACGACTTCGTCGATCCGTTTGCTCGAACCAACTCCCTGGTCTCTTGGCTTCTTCTTCTTGGCGTCTGGCTTTGGTTCGAGCAACTTGGTCGAACCATTTCGTCGAACTGAACCCCTGCCAACATGGTTCGACGTCTTTGCTCGAACCAAGTCATCGATCCATCGTCCTGGAAATCTTGTTCGACGTGTTGGTCGATCCAACTCGTCGAACCAGTGCGAGAAATCTTCTCCTTATCCTTCTTGGTCACTCCTTGCTTCTCCAACTCCATTTATGCCTCCATAGCATCCATATCACCTAATCAAGAGTCCAAATACAACAAAATATGCAAAGAATATGCAAAGAATATGAAAAGACACCTAGAACTCTAAATGATCAAAATGCAATACAATGATGCTAAGTTAGGTTCCTAAATGATAAGAAACGTACACTAAATGGAAGGAAATGTGATGCAAAATATAGACATATCAACTCCCCCAAACTTCCCTTTTGCTTGACCTCAAGCAAATGAAACACAAGCTAAGGAGAGAGGTTTGAAAGTGGGAGCTCAATATCCAAGATAGTTAACAATAATAATCAACTCAATATCCTAGTTCTTAATTCTAGAATGCATGTGAATACTTCCTACTCTAGAAGAGTTAGCCATGCCCATCTCAACATTCAAATACACTAAAATTTTAATCTAGATAAGTCTCCCTATCAAATCAACTATTTAAGATTCATTAAGTTCAAAACCATGAATCATGACATTCCAAGGCTAGTGAATTCATTTGGTTTAAGGACTGGGTTTTGAGATAAAAATGATCCCAATTCATCCGGTTTTACATTTAAGTAAGGGTAACACTCAAAAAGATTGAACCATATGCATAATGCTAAAAGTAAGAAACAAGTGATGCATACAAGGATAGACTATCATCTACCCGAAATACTATCAATGATCCTACACCCCTCTCATTCATTTTTTAGTTCACTCAACCCTCTAGAATCTACCTTTATATCAAGACTTTTTGTGCCTTGCCCTAAACCGTGAATCACAAACATTTTCTTTTCTTTTTAAGCTCTTAGGGGGAAACTTCTTCAACCTATTGCTCATAGCGAATGGTGTAACCTCTAACTTCTTTACTTAGCTCTTCTTTTTTTTTTCCTAGGTAGCCTTTCTTTTCTTTGGCCTCTTTTTGGCTCTTTTGATTTTTCCTTTTCTTCTTATTCCGAGACTACCTAGCATTTTCGACCTTGAGCTATATCTTTTTAACCATGAGATTCACCATTTCAAACTATGCTTCCCCTTAATTTTCTCCAAACTCTTATTCAACATCTCCTTCTTGCCAACTTTTCCACAACTCAACAAGCATTACAACAACCAATCAAACCCCCAAATCCTAAGCCTAAAGCTAACCTCAAGATGCAAGGTTAGAATCTACATGAAAGTCTATACTTGTCGTCTCAAACCCAACACTTTATGCTAAGTTCAATCGAAATAAAGGCCTCATAAGTAATCACACAAAAACAATTGACTTCAAAGGAGGTAAGGTTTGGTAGGAGTTCTACTTGAGCTAGCAAGAGGATGACAAAGTGAGTAAGAAAGCTCAAGTATTTTCAATCCATGAATTCACTTTCAATGCAAGCATGATAATTAAATGTCCAAATTCAGTTCAAGTAAGTAGAGTTGGCTATCAAATTCAAGACCCTATTTCGACCAAAATCTAGTGACAAATGAGGTGGTCCAAGCATGATTCTTCCTTACTTTCAATCGAATTCACAAGCATTAAAGAACTACTAACTAGGGTATTGAATTGATTACAAGAGTTAAAAATCTACAAGGATAGGCTCATCATTGCTCCCAATGCATATGGAAACAACCTTAATGAGAAAAATTTTAGACTTAATCTTAAAATGTTAACAAGTGCAAATGCAAGCTACATGATATTTTTTTGAAATTTTCGAAAACTTTTTCATTTTTTTGGTTTTTCTTTACCTTAGATGAGATTCAAGTATGCATGCTAAAGAAAAATAAGATCACAAAACACAAAGTCAAATACCATACTCCCCCAAACTTAAATTACACAATCCCTTGTGTAATCAAAGCTTGGAGAAGATTTCAAAATGCAAAAATAAAAACTAAGTGGTATTTACAATGGTTTGGAGTGGTACCTTGATCAAAAATGCATGGAGGAGGAGGAGTATGAATCCATGGAGTAGGATGGGTTGCTTGATTGAGGGGTGGGAGATCATAGCCCTCCATACTCAACCTAAGACTTTTCAAAACTAAAAGAAGCATGATTATAGAATAAAAACAAGAATATATACAAGGATAACATGAGAATGCCTCCCAAGAGCTCTTGTTTAACGTCACTGAGCTTGACTTTTCAAACCTTTTACACATTGGGAGGGTCATGGAGTGGATATGAAGTTCCTCCTCCCTTCTCGATGAACATGGTGTTTTCTCCAATGTTTAACAACTTCTTCTTCTTCTTAGACCTCCTTCTTGCCCTCTTTGGTGGCTCAGCTATATGTTCCACCACATTGATTCCATCAAACACAGCAAGAAGACTCACACCATCAAAGCTTGACCCATCATACTCATTATGGTCCAAGGTATCATTATCCCTCAGCATCACACAAGTGAATCCCATCGGCTGCTCCTTTGTATATGGTGGTTTTTCATAAATTTCCATAGTAGCACATGTGATTGTGCCACAAAAAACCAAGGTAGAAGGCTTCATAGGATAGAATACCTTATCATTCACACTCTTGAGAATCACCCTCTTGTTGGTGAAATCGATGCTTGCACCAGCTGTATTGAGGAAGGGAGTACCTAGGAGAAGAGGTAGCCTTGTTGCTTGGACCATGTCCATGACTATGAAGTCAGTTGGGACTAGACACTCACCAATCATCAATGGGTAATCTTCAACAAGGCCTATAGGTTGTCTTGAGGAAGCATCAACAAAGGTAATAGGTGATGGATACTTCTTTAGGTTTGTGATCCCAAGGCTCTTAGACATTTCAAGGGACATCACATTGACACTTGATCCAGAGTCACACAAAGCTTCATCAACCTTTAAATTTCCAAGAGAGCAAGAAATCAAGAATTTTCTGGGATTACCAAGCTTTGGAATAGTTTTAGGCTCATCCCTTGTTGTGCTTGGTGGGTCAAGGCTTTCCATCAGCTCTTCTACCTTCTCCCTATTAACTAGCATGTCTTTTATGAACCTTATATGATCCTTGACTTGAGACAAGTTCTCCACATCGGGAAAACGTGCACCAGCCTTCTCCATACTTCCTCTAAAGCTTGAGAGCACTTTCTTTTGTGCCTTAGTCAAAACTAGCTTAGGATATGGGAGTGGTGGCTTATAGATCACCTGCTTCTCCTTCACTCTTCTTAGCCACTTCTCTTACATCCTCTTCAACTCTTGCCTTTGTAGAAGTCTTGGGTTCATCAAACACTTTTTTACCCATTTCTGTAGCAACAACCATGGAGTCATTTTCAATGACCACCTCCCCATCTTGAACTTCAATGTCCTCATTGAATGTAGATGTATCATAAGGAGCTTCGAATAGTTGCTCAAGCTCTAGCACAACAAGCTCATACTAATCTTCATCAATAGTGGAGATAGCATTGCAATACTCTTTTGGGTTAGCTTCGAGCTTACCGGGTAAAGTGCCTTGAGAATTGGAGCTAGAAGTCTTGCCCTTGTTATCAAGTTGCTTGAACTTTTGTTGAAGACCTCCTATTTGAGTTGCAAGCTCATTGAGTGAAGAATCCATCCTTGTGTTGATCTCGTCAATCTTCTTTCCCACATTAGCATCACTATTGGCTTGACCTTGAAGTATTTGTTGAAGCATGAGTTGAACATTGTCTTGTGGAGGACCTTGTGAAGGTTGAGGAAAACCAGGTGGAGCATTGTATTTTTGACCACCATAGTTGCCTTTGTTTCCTCCTTGGTAGTTAGACCTTGGTGCATAGCCCTTTTGTTGATTGTTGTAAGGTAAAAAAGGTTTGCCTTGAGTAGCTTGTGGAGGGTAGACTTGATCTTCGGGGTTGGCCACATTAGTACTCCTATAAGAGAGGTTGTTACTCCCCTTATAGTTGTTGTTGTAGTTGTTGTTGTTGTTGTAGCCTCCTTGTCCACTCACGAAATTTACCTCTTCATCACATTCTTGAAACCCAACTTGATCATCACAATCCTCTTGATTCTCACTAACAAAATGAACATGCCTTTGATTTGAGGTCATAAGCTTATCCATCTTTTCATGTAGAGACTTTATCTCTTTTTTTGTAGACTCATACTCACTTCCCCTTGGAGCTCTATTATAGTCTTCATTGTAGTTACCATCACTCAAGGCAAGATTCTCTATAAGCTCCAAACCATCTTCTACTTCGTTTCCTAAGAAGTTTCCATTACTTGCGGTATCAAGAAGCATTCGAATCTTTGGAAGGACTCCTCTATAGATGGTGCTTAGTAGAGACTCTTGTGTGAAGCCATGATGAGGGCATTGCATTGTGTAGCCCTTGAACCTATCCCATGCGTCAATAAAAGACTCATTATTCTTTTGAGTGAAACTTGAGATGTCATTCCTCAACTTGGCGGTCCTTGAGTTGGAGAAGAACTTAGATAGAAATGCCTTCTTGCATTCATCCCAAGAGGTGATTGTTCCTTGGGGCAAGTTTTTCTCCCATTGCCTTGCTCTATCCCCAAGAGAGAAGGGGAAAAGTCTTAGTTTAAAAGCATCCTCACTCACACCATTCATCTTGAACAACCCACAAACTCTATCAAAGATGTCTAAGTGATAAAGGGGATCCTCCATTGGCAAGCCATGGAACTTGTCTTGTTTAAACATGGAGATGAAGGCTGGCTTCACTTCGAAGGTATTGTTGTGGACCAGTGGAGGTTGAATACCATATCTATTTTGATGAATATTTGGAGCATCACCAGCCCCAATTGTCCTCCCTTGTCTAGGCGCATGCAAGGGGTTTCCATTGCCCCTTTGAGCTTGCTCATTTCCATTATGAGGAGGGTTTGCACGCGCCATTGGTGGAGGGTATTGATCTCTTTGTTGTTCTTCCATTCTCAACCTTTCTAACCTTGCAGCCTCCCTTCTTTCTAACCTTGCAGCCTCCCTTCTTGCAATCCTAGAAACCCTTTCCAACTGATCAATCTCTTGAAAGCCTTAGAAGTTGTTGTCTCCTTGTGATCTTAGGTGCATCCAAGGTAAACTGAAATCTAGAAAAGGAAATGGTCAATAAACACAAAAGGATTACTTAGTCTCAAACTAAACTCAAATCTTAATGATCAAACAATCCNTAATTTAAATTGTATAACTATTAGTATGATTGCGTTTTCTGGTATTGGCTTGTGGTACGGGATGACCGTACTCACTAAGCATTTATGGTAATGCTTATGCCTCTCATTTGTGTTGAGTGTGCAGGTAAAGAAATTATCCGGGACGTTTAGTCCTGAAGGCGGACATGGAGGCAGTGAAGAAAGAAGTGGATTAGGACTGGGTTTTGGGGGTTTTATCTATCATGAATTGTTCTGGATAATGGATTTGTTTTCCGTTTATGACTTAGATCGAATTTGGTTAAGTTAGTTTATGTTTAAGAACCTCTGTTATATGTTTGGAATTGGAATAATTGTGCAATGAGAATGAATGTTTTATGAATCGAATCTGTTGTTTAAGTTTAACAAAAATCTGAAAATATGCTAAGTATGAATTCTGGCTAGAGTTAGACTCGGGATGGCCGGCCCGGATAGGATTATCATGAAGGCATCCTTCTTGTCTCTTCAACGCTTGAAACAATAGTTTTTCCTCTTGTAAGCAATTTCTCAATTGCTCATATCATTGCAATACTTGAGATATCAATTCATTTTGGGAGTTTGATTCAATAAGAATAGAAAGTTTGGTTTAAGCTAAGCTAAATTCGAAATTGAAGTGACAAGTAACAATTAAAAGCAAACTACTAGTTAAGAAAGATACTACAAGAACAATTATATGAAACTAAGCCTTAATTATCACTAATCAAGTACTAAACGAGAAATTAACCACTAATCAAGATTGACAATTAACTAAAAACAAAATCCAGGGATGGAATCATTGATTTGGGAAATTAAATGGACAACCTTGCAATCATTTAAGCAACTAAACAAGCCATCTCTATGCTTAGAACACTAATTAAAGACTAATCCATGTTGTGTGGCAGTAATCCCTTCACTAATCACCCTAATGAACTAATGATGTTTTAGCATTAAAATGACTAGCAAGCATTAATCACAAGTCTAAATAGCATGATAAACACCCTAGGCAACTAATGATGTTTTAGGCTAGGAATGTAAATCTTTTATAAAGTTGGTTCAAGCATTTCACCAAACACTTGGTGGGTGTATGAAATGCCTATGATCTAAAATAGCAAAGATTAGCTATTTGGCATTAGAAACTACTTTATAAGAAGAGAGATGAAAGAATCTATCATAGATTGCAAGATTGAACCATTAGAAATCCCTAAATCTAACCCATCCCCAAGTTCCTAAGAAACTACTCACTAATCATAGTTAAGCCCACCAAATCAAAGATAAGTGATAAGCTAAACATGATTAAAGAAATGATAATAAGAAATCTAAGAGAGATATTGCATTAAACTTAAAGATCTAAGGCAAATACAAGGGTTTCTCCCAAAAAGGATAAAAGTTTAAGCTAAGACAATAGAGAATAAAAGTTGAGATAAAATTAGGTCTAAAGAGTATTTATTGGGGGACCCATAAAAGTGACAAGAAAGGATTCGTCTGTGTTCGGATCGACCAGGCTCGTCGAACCAACTAGTCGATCCGAACACCTGGAGGTTTGGATCGAGGTAGCTCGTCGATCCGGTTGCTCGATCGACCCCTGCTTTCTTGGCTTCTTCTTCTTGGCGTCTTGGTTCGGATCGACCTGGCTCGTCGATCCAACAGGTCGATCCGAACCCCTGGAAATATGGTTCGATCTGCTTGTCGATCCGTGTCGTTGATCCCAACCCCTGGATGAGTGGTTCGAGCAGCTCGTTGATCCGTGTCGTCGATCCCAACCCCTGGATGAGTGGTTCGAGCAGCTCGTCGATCCAACTCATCGATCCAGTGCGAGAAATCTTCTGCTTCATCTTCTTGGTGACTTCTTGCCCCTCCAAGTGCTATGCCATCCTTCTCTAACTCTATTTATGCCTCCATAGCATCCATATCACCTAATCAAGAGTCCAAATGCAACAAAATATGCAAAGAATATGCAAAGACACCTAGAACTCTAAATGATCAAAATGCAATACAATGATGCTAAGTTAGGTTCCTAAATGATAAGAAACTTACACTAAATGGAAGGAAATATGATGCAAAATATAGACATATCAACGCTCCAGCAGTTTGAGCTACTTGGTATCCAATTACTTCATATGAGTACCTAGAGACTCAATTTTCCCATTCAGATCAGTGTACAAGGCATCAATCTTCCCATCGAAGTCCACAGTCATCTTTTGTTGACCCACCAAGAGCTATCATGGATAGACTAGTGGTTGAAATTCCCTTGATGGATGCCATTAGAACTACTCCGGTGATAAAGAGATACTTGAAGTGGATGATAACCAAGAACATGGATATGGAGGAAGGAGTGATGATGATATCAGAGCAAGTTAGTGCTGTCATTCAGAACAGACTACCAGAAAAACTCTCCGATCCAGAAAGCTTTGTTCTTGATTGCTCCATCTTCTGAGACAAGTTTGGGAGGTCTCTGCGATTTAGAATCAAGTGTCAATTTGATGCCTCTTTCAGTGGCTCTTAGGTTGGATATGACAGATTTTAAGGCCACCAGGATCTCTTTGGTTCTTGCTGATCGATCTATTAGGATTTCGGAGGTGTCTTGGAAGATGTTCCTATCAAAGTGGGAGATTGTATGATTCCCACAAACTTTGTGGTATTGGCTTATGATGAGGAACCCAAAGACCCTCTCATTCTTGGTAGACCATTCTTGCCTACAGCTGGAGCAATCATTGATGTGAGGAAGGGAAAAATTGCCCTGAACATTGGTGACTTGGTGATGAATTTCGATATGGAGAAGCTGATGAAGAGACCCACGATTGATGGACATACCTTCTATGTCAATTCACTCACCAACCTTGCTGAAGAAATTTTCCAAGAGGACCATCCTTCAGACCCTTTGGAAAGAGCCTTGACAACTTCGACAACGAATGATGAGGACTTAGATGATGCTGCCGCAGGCTACATAAAGATGATGGATGCTAGTGAGCAAGTGTTGCAGCTGATCGCACAAGAGGAGCTCGATACTCCCTAGTGTCGATCGACACTCTGCACAGACCTCGACACTAGACAATTGGAGTGAGGCTAAGGCACCGAAAGTTGAGCTTAAACAGCTCCATGCCGGGCTAAGGTACGCATTTCTTGGTCCTAATTCGACTTATCCAGTTATTGTGAATGCTTCCTTAAACAATGCAGAGCTCACTTTGTTACTAAGCAAGCTGCGAAAATTTCATAAAGCTCTTGGCTATTCCCTTGATGACATTTCAAGTATCTCACCAGACTTGTGCATGCATCGGATTCACCTTGAGGATGAGACAAAGTCATCCATTGAACATCAAAGGAGGCTGAATCCAAACCTGAAGGAAGTGGTCAAGAAGGAAATCATGAAGCTTTTGGAAGCTGGGATCATCTATCCCATTTCGGATAGTGCTTGGGTCAGTCCAGTCCATGTGGTTCCTAAGAAAGGAGGAGTCACAGTAGTGAAGAACGAGAAGAATGAGCTGATTCCTACAAGGACTGTGACTGACACAGGATGTGCATAGACAACAGGAAGCTGAATGCCGCGACCAGAAAAGATCACTTTCCTTTGTCCTTCATTGATCAAATGCTGGAGAGATTGGCGAATCATCCCTACTACTATTTCTTGGATGGCTATTCAGGATTCTTCCAGATCCCAATCCATCCCGATGATCAGGAGAAGACCACGTTTACATGTTCTTATGGTACTTTTGCATATCGCAGAATGCCATTCGGACTTTGTAATGCTCCTGCGACCTTCCAGCGGTGCATGATGCCAATCTTCACAGACATGATTGAGAAGTTTGTGGAGGTCTTTATGGATGACTTTTCTGTTTATGGGTCATCTTTCAAAGGCTGCCTGGACAACTTATGCGCAGTACTGCGGCGATGCGAAGAGAAACACTTAGTCTTGAACTGGGAAAAGTGTCACTTTATGGTTCAAGGTTGAATTGTACTTGGGCACAAGGTTTCAGCAGAAGGGATCGCAGTAGACCGTGCCAAGATAGAGGTAATGACGACTTTGCAATCACCTGATTCTGTAAAATCAGTGAGGAGTTTTATAGGACATGCTGGGTTTTACAGAAGATTTATCAAAGATTTCAGCACGATTGCAATGCCACTCACTGCTCTCTTGTGCAAAGATGTGAAATTCGAGTTCACTGCAGAATTGCCATTCATCCTTTGAACAGATCAAGGAAGCTTTGGTGAGTGCTCCGATTGTTCAACCGCCAGACTGGGATTTACCTTTTGAGGTAATGTGTGATGCCAGCGATTTCGCAGTAGGAGCTGTGTTGGGACAGAAGAAGGACAAGAAGCTCCATGCCATTTACTATGCCAGCATAACGTTGGATGATGCTCAGAAGAACTATGCAACTACGGAGAAGGAATTGCTAGCTGTGGTGTTTGCCTTTGAGAAATTTCGACAGTATCTTGTTGGCTCGAAGGTGATTGTTCACACTGATCATTCTGCATTGAAATACTTGATGCAGAAGAAGGATGCCAAGCCTAGATTGCTGAGATGGATTCTACTTCTTCAAGAATTCGACATAAAAGTCAAAGACAAGAAAGGAGTTGAAAATGGAGTAGCTGATCATCTCTCAAGGATTAGGATCGAAGATGACGTCCCAATTGATGATTTTCTGCCTGAAGAGAACGTCTACTTTGTTGAGAGTCGTTTCCAAGTTGTGAGCTCGAAGCAGACACGCCCAGTGTCGATCGACACTAGGAGAGTGTCGATCGACACCCCATCCGAAATTTGGGATTCATGTTCACAAGTGTCGATCGACACCATCTGTGTTTATCGACACCAGACACCAACCGCACTTGAGAAGATCTTCAACGAGTTATTTCAGCAACCTATCTTTGCTATGACTGATGCAAATACGCCGTGGTATGCTGACACTGTGAACTTCCTTGCTACTGACATTGAGCCTAAACATCTCAAGGACTATGAGAAGAAGAAGTTCATGAGGGAACATAGAAGGTATTATTGGGATGAGCCACACTTGTACAAGCATTGTTCAGACAATGTGTACCGTAGATGCATCGCAGAGAGTGAAGTTCGAGATGTGCTATTCCATTGCCATGGTTCTGAGTATGCTGGACACTTTGCTACATTCAAGACAGTGTCCAAGGTTCTTCAAGTAGGCTTTTGGTGGCCTACTATGTTCAAGGATGTGCAGCTATTCATCACTCAATGTGATGTTTGTCAAAGAAGGGGGAAAATCAGCAAGAGACATGAGATGTCACAAAACTTCATCCTTGAAGTTGAAGTCTTTAATTGTTGGGGTATTGATTTCATGGGTCCCTTTCCACCATCTTTTGGGAACAAGTACATTTTGGTTGCTGTGGACTATGTCTCTAAATGGGTGGAAGCAATTGCATCTAAGACCAATGATGCTGCGATGGTTCTCAAGATGTTTCAAACCATCATTTTCCCAAGATTCGGAGTGCCTCGGATTGTTATAAGTGATGGTGGTTCTCACTTTATCAACAAGGTTTTCAACAAGCTGCTGAAGAAGCATGGTGTTCAACATCGTGTGGCTACTCCGTATCACCCCCAAACGAGTGGACAAGTCGAAGTCTCCAACAGACAGATCAAGCAAATCTTGGAGAAGACAGTGGGCAAGACAAGGAAGGATTTGGCTGCGAAACTGAATGATGCACTTTGGGCATACAAGACTGCCTACAAAAACGCCGCTCGGAACTACACCTTTCCAGCTGCTTTATGGCAAAGCTTGCCATCTTCCAGTTGAGTTGGAACACAAGGCGCATTGGGCTATCAAGAAGATGAACTTCGCCTTGAAGCCTGCTGCAGAAAGGTACCTAATTCAGCTCAACGAGTTAGATGAACTGCGCTATCACGCTTATGAGAATTCAAAGCTCTACAAGGAGAGGACAAAGGCATATCATGACAAAAAGATTGTCTCCAGACAATTCGAACCAAATGATCAGGTACTTCTGTATAACTCTCGTTTACAATTGTTTCTTGGTAAATTGCGTTCACGATGGTCAGGTCCTTCCACCATCAAAGAGGTCAGACCATATGGGGCAATTGTCTTGACAAACTCCAAAGGAGAGGAGTTCATTGTGAATGGACAGAGGGTGAAACACTATTGGACCCAAGCCGAGATTCCAGCAGGACACATTGTGTCTCTGGATGATGCACCAACGGCCTAAACGCATGAACAGTCAAGCTATTGACGTTAAACGAGCGCTTGGAGGGAGGCAACCCACTGGTAAGTATTCTATTTTATTTTCATTTTGGTTTTGGTTTTATTAATTTTCTTTGATTTTTAAATAAATAAAAAAAGAAGAGAATTGGGCACGATCACAGTGCGTGTGGATCGACACCCCCTAGTGTGGATCGACACCCCCTAGTGTCGATCGACACCACCACGGGACGCAGGTAAGTTCTTCAAAACCCCGACTTGTTTCTTCTTCTCTTTCATATTTCAAAACCCGAGCTTTTGAGAAGATTTTTCCCAAATCACCAAATCTTCGTTTCTTAACCAAATTGAGTGATTCAAAGCTCTGATCCGTGCGGATTTTCATTCTCTTTCATAATCCATAATCCATTCATTCGATCTACCAAGGTATGTTCTTCAAATCTCCCAATTTTATTTTCGGCCCTAATGTGAAAATTTTGGAATTCAACCTATTTAGCTTGATTTCTTTATTGAATGATGCTTGTTTAGGTTGTATAACATGATTTAGATCATTCCCCAACTATTTTTCATCCTCTAATTTGCATAATTTGAAATTTTCGAAATTTTTGGAAATTGATGATGCATGTTGCGAAGTTGGATTTTTTTTTGGGGTTGATGGTTTAGACTTGGTCGATTCATGATATTTGGATTGCTAGGATTGCTAATTGATGTTGAATTGAGGTTGAAATCATGATTTCTGGTTCGTGTTCGAATTTCACGCATGGTGTCTGTAACACCCCCAGTTCGGAGTAGGACCAGTCCGACCGGAGATGCTACAAAATGCCGAGGTTCACTCAATAAGTCAGCCCGTCCTAGAACGAATTCAGGCATAAGGCCGTCCAATCAAGTTAGCTTGAACCCTCTCGACCAAGGCCTAAGGCTTTTGAACCCGTACCGTAATCTTGAGTTGTGTTAGTCCGGACTAGACTAATATCATTAAGCAAGCCCAAGTTCATAAAAACATACTTAATATTATTATCATATCACATTTGAAAATATGTCCATACAAACTGTATATATAATGCGGCCGCGTTGGGTAATCCCAAAACAACATTTAGTACATGCGTTTATTTTCCAACCTTGTTTTACAAAACCAACGAAAACTCTACTCCGGCGTCCTAACGTTCCGCGCCGCTTACTAAGGCCTTCTACGGGTTACCTGTAGGAAGGGAAAAAAAGGAGAATGAGTAATCTAAGATTACTCAGTGAGTCCAGGACCCTCTAGCAATATAAAACCCAAAAAAAATCCCCAAGAAGACCCCAAGCAACAAGCAAGCAAGCAATCATGCAATAGCCGAAGCAACAAAAATAAATAGCCGAAGCATGCAATCCTAAATCTATATGCAAGCTCTAAACGATATATAAGGGTGCTACTACTTCCGCACCAAACCGCGTTCTCACAACGCACACACACTACCACACACCACACGTCACACTCGCGTGGACACACAGATCTCTAAGTGGGTCGGCCAGTTCCCCTAGCGATCACCCTGCACTTGACTATCACAAAGATAAGCCAAACCGGAACATCACTACCACGAACACCCTGCACTTGACTATGATATACTCATATATTTCGATTTGTGATGATTATGACTAAGTCCTTTTGAGTAAATGTTTGTGTACTGCATCCTAGAACTGAGAACAAGGACCTTTTAGTTGATGCATTTGAAAAACACTTTTGGATTTTGCCCCCGTTTTTAATCATCACATCCTAGCTTGAATTTGGTTTGCTTGAGGGCAAGCAAAAGGCAAGTTTGGAGGAGTTGATATACTCATATATTTCGCATATTTATCATGCATTTAGAATAGGTTTTCATCCATATTTCATTTATAGCTAAGTATAATCATAGTATTTGATCATTTATAGGATTTAGAACATTTGCATTAGCATTTGCATTTTCTTTTGTATATATGCATCATTTCAGGTTATTCTATGGATTTGGCGACAAT
>JAHZTW010000006.1:22367703-22476269 GCA_020283515.1 Alliaria petiolata
GAATGGAGCTCATTGACAACCTCGCTTTGAGTGATGGGAATTATTCTGAGGACTATGACAGAGCACCAAGAGGACATGAACTGGAGGCACACAAAAAGGAGTTGAAGTCACTCCATGAAAAAATTGACAAGATGATGCTTGTCAACACAAAACATGTCCACTTCGTCGGTGAAGCCACGGACATGTCTCAAGGAAGAAGTGGAGAAGAGTTTGAGGAAGCAAATTGGGTTGGAGGACAAGACTATCCTAAGCCACAGGGATATGCCTCAAGGTACCAAGGAAACAACAACAACTTGTCTTACAGAAGCACCAATGTGGAAAATCCAAAGGATCAAGTATACCCACCACAACAACCAAAACAAGGCAAACCGTTTGTACCATACAACAAAGTTGGATTCCAACAAAACGGTGGGTATCAAGGGCAAAGACAGGCACCCTACCAAGGCAACCAACAGCAAGGGAACAAACCGTACCCTCCTGGTTTCATGCCTCAGCAGAAACAAAATCCAGGGCCAACTCTAGAATCGCTACAAGCAATGCTCCAACAACTTATACAAGGCCAAGCGACCAGTGATCAAAAATATGTTGATATCAACAAACGCATGGACTCCTCCTTTCATGACGTCTCTACACAGCTCACCAACATCAACAACAAAATTTGTCACCTGGAGAAAGGAAAAGCAAGTACAAGCAGGCAAGGTACTTTACCCGGACAATGCGAAACAAATCCAAAAGAGTATGCGAATGTGATCACGCTAAGGAGTGGAAAGAAAGTCGCCCCAACGGCTACAGAAAAAGACAATGAGGACATTGTGGTTCAAGAGGGGGAGAGTGATATTTCAAATGATGAAGAGATCACCTTCGACAATGTCTACATCGAAAGGGCAAAGAAAGGCAAGGAAAAAGTTTTGGAAAAACAAGTGGGAGAAACGAGCAAAGACAAATATATTTTCATACCTCCACCTTACAAACCAAAGCTCCCCTTTCCTGGACGCTTCAAGAAGCAGCTGGTGGAGAAGCATAGAGCCTTGTTTGAAAAACATTTGAGAAACGTGGAGCTGAAATTGCCACTACTCGATTGTTTAGCCATGGTGCCGAAGTACGCCAAGTTTCTGAAGGATACACTCGCCAAAACAGCTAAAGGGTGCCAAGAGGTCATGGTGTTGAGCCAAGAATGCAGTGCAATCATCCACAGAGAGATAGCACCAAAGAAGCTAGGAGATCCAGGCTCATTCACCACACCTTGTGCGCTAGGGCCATTAAAGTTCAACAATTGTTTGTGCGACTTAGGGGCGAGCATAAACCTCATGCCTCACTCCATTGCAAAGAAGCTAGGCTTCACCAAGTTTAAGGAGTGCAGAATCTCGTTGATCTTGGCCGACCGAAGTGTAAGGCTCCCGGTAGGAATGCTTGAAGACTTACCGGTGAGGATAAGCAATGTGAGTGTCCCCACGGACTTTGTTGTTCTCGAAATGGATGAAGAACCTAAGGATCCCCTAATCCTTGGAAGACCGTTTTTGGCGACTGCTGGAGCTATAATTGACGTCAAGAATGGCAAAATTTCATTGCACTTGGGCAAGGACGTCAAGCTCAACTTCGATATTAATGAGGTTTTGAAGAAACCGACAATCGATGGACAAGTCTTCTACATAGAAGCTATGGATCTTTTAGCTGATGAATTGCTAGAGGAATTGGGTCAAGAAGATCATCTACTAGTGGCGCTGACAAAGGAGTGTGGAGATTATGGTTACCTAAGTGATCAGACCCAAGAATACATTCGCATCCTTGACTCTCGCAAAACTGTCAAGGAGATCGACCAAGAGATCGAGCCACTCACTCGATCTAACGACAAGATCGACAGGCTGATCAACCAATCCACAAGATCCATGCAAGAGATCGACCAGCCGAAACGATCTCCTGCCCGATCAAAGGAAGAACGACTGAGCCAATCGAGGGAAACAAGTCGATCCGCAGCAGATCGACTAGCTGATCGACCCATCAACTCGATCACATCGGGGCATACGCTTGAAGAAGCAAGTATGGAGGCTCATGACTCGGGGTCTAAGGAAGCGAATGAGGACAGCAATCTCAACAAGAACCAAGAGGAGGAGTGGAGTGAGCTGCTAGCCCCAAAGGTGGACCTCAAACAGCTACCAATTGGTCTAAGGTACGCTTTCTTAGGATCGAATGAGACTTACCCTGTCATTGTTAATGACAATCTGAATGATGATGAGTTAGACTCTCTCCTTAGGGAATTGAGGAAGTATAGGAAGGCCATTGGGTACTCTCTAAGTGACATCAAGGGCCTTTCACCATTACTTTGCACTCATAGGATTCATTTAGATGATGAGAACACTTCTTCAATTGAACATCAAAGGCGCTTGAACCCGAATTTGAAAGAAGTAGTTAAAAAGGAAATCCTAAAACTCTTAGAGGCCAACGTGATATACCCCATAAGTGATAGCACTTGGATCTCACCGGTCCATGTCGTGCCTAAAAAGGGGGGCATCACGGTTATAAAAAACGAAAAAGACGAGTTAATTCCTACTAGAGTTATAACCGGCCATAGGATGTGCATTGACTATAGGAAACTCAACAAAGCCACTAGGAAAGACCACTTCCCACTGCCATTCATTGATCAAATGCTAGAAAGATTAGCCAACCACCCTTATTACTGTTTTTTAGACGGTTATAGTGGCTTCTTTCAAATCCCGATTCATCCCAATGACCAAGAAAAGACAACATTCACTTGTCCTTATGGAACATATGCATATAGGAGGATGCCTTTTGGTTTATGTAATGCTCCTGCTACATTTCAAAGATGCATGATGTCTATATTTTCAGACTTGATTGAGGAGATGGTTGAGGTATTCATGGATGACTTCTCCGTGTATGGCTCTTCCTTTGGTGTTTGTTTGTCTAACTTGTGCAGGGTACTCAAGAGATGTGAGGAGACCAATCTCGTGCTCAACTGGGAGAAATGCCACTTCATGGTGACAGAAGGGATTGTCCTTGGTCACAAGATCTCGGGACAAGGCATTGAAGTGGATAGAGCAAAGGTGGAAGTGATGATTACTTTGGCGCCTCCGGCTAACGTGAAGGGCATCAGAAGTTTCTTGGGGCACGCTGGCTTCTACAGAAGGTTTATCAAAGATTTTTCTAAGCTGGCACGTCCCCTCACAAGGCTATTATGCAAAGAAGCTGAGTTCCACTTTGATGAAGAATGCCACCAAGCGTTCAAGACCATCAAAGGCGCGCTAGTAACCGCACCAATAGTACAAGCACCGGATTGGGACTTTCCCTTTGAGATCATGTGCGACGCTAGTGACTACGCTGTAGGAGCTGTCTTGGGGCAGAGGAAAGATAAGAAGTTGTATGTCATCTATTATGCCAGCCGCACCTTGGACGATACACAAGTGAAATATGCGACCACCGAGAAGGAGCTCCTAGCCGTTGTCTTTGCATTTGAAAAGTTTCGGTCATACTTGGTGGGTTCGAAGGTGATTGTATACACTGACCATGCTGCCTTGAGGCACATATATTCCAAGAAGGACACAAAACCGAGACTCTTAAGATGGATCCTTCTCTTGCAAGAATTCGATATGGAGATCAAGGATAAGAAGGGCATAGAGAATGGTGTGGCGGATCATCTTTCTAGGATGAGAGTGGAAGAAGTCCTACCTTTAGACGATTCACTTCCTGAAGAGCAGCTCATGATGATCAATACCGTGGTATGTGCAAGGCTGGAAGACAAACTTGAAGAAGTTTTGAGCCTAAAAGATGAAGATCTCCCATGGTACGCGGATATTGTCAATTTCTTGGCTTGTGGGGAAGAGCCTACTCATTTGGACCGATACCACAAGAAGAAATTCATGAGAGACGTCTCACACTACTTCTGGGATGAACCGTATCTATACAAAAGGTGTGTGGACAGTATGTATCGAAGATGTGTAACAAGAGAAGAAGCGAGAGACATACTTCTACATTGCCACGGTATGACCTATGGGGGTCATTTTGCGAGTTTTAAGACTGCTACAAAGGTTCTCCAAGCTGGGTTCTGGTGGCCTACACTCTTCAAGGATGCGCATGAATTCATCAAGTCGTGTGAAACATGCCAAAGAATGGGAAACATCACCAAAAGAAACGAGATGCCACAATCACCAATCTTTGAAGTAGAGATCTTCGACGTGTGGGGGATCGATTTTATGGGCCCGTTTCCATCATCATATGGCAACAAGTACATTCTTGTAGCAGTTGACTATGTGTCTAAGTGGGTGGAAGCCATGGCCTCACCAACAAACGATTCAAAGGTGGTGGTTAAACTTTTCAAAACGATCATCTTTCCAAGATTTGGAGTCCCTAAGGAGGTGATTAGCGATGGAGGCAGCCACTTCATCAACAAGGTTTTTGAAGGTTTCTTGAGAAAACATGGTGTTAAGCACAAGATGGCCACGCCCTATCACCCTCAAACAAGCGGCCAAGTAGAGGTTTCGAATAGACAAATCAAGACTATACTAGAGAAGACCGTGGGAGTCACTAGAAAGGATTGGTCTAGCAAGTTAGATGATTCTCTTTGGACGTATAGAACGGCATACAAGACTCCAATTGGGACCACGCCTTTCAACCTCTTATATGGCAAGTCTTGTCACCTTCGTGTGGAATTAGAGCACAAGGCTCTTTGGGCCGTGAAGCAACTCAACTACAATCTCAAAACGGCTCAAGAGAAACTGTTGGTGCAACTTCAAGAGCTCGATGAGATAAGGATGAATGCATATGAGAGCGCCAAGATTTACAAGGAACGGACCAAAGCCTTTCATGATAAGAAGCTGGTGCACAAGGAGCTCAAAGAGGGAAGCATGGTTCTACTCTATAACTCAATATTGAAGCTGTTCCCTGGAAAGCTAAAGTCTAAGTGGTCCGGGCCGTATGAGATTAGAGAAGTATTACCATATGGAGCTGTAACTTTGGTTGGGAAGAGTGGAGAAAATTTCACAGTGAATGGGCATAGAGTCAAGCCCTACATGGTGAGTGACTGCAGCAAGGAGAGCACCACGTTGCCTCTCCAAGACCCCCCACTAGCCTAACCAAGTAAAGTCAAGCTAAGAGACTTTAAACAAAGCGCACTTGGGAGGCAATCCCATGTCTATCTCTGTGTATAAATTTTTTTCTTTCATTTCTAGATTATGTTTTTAAGTGTGTGTGAGCAGGAACAAGGGAGTACTCCATGACACGCCAAGAAAGAGCAGGAGGACCGGAGCAACCTCAAGCTCCGGCCATCTCTAGCTTCAAGGTACCAAAAACGCCAAACTTTGTATATAACATGCATTTTTATTTTTATTTTTGTGTTTCTTCTCTTGAATTTGTTTAACACCGAGACGGTGTCATTCAAGTTTGGGGGAGGAGAGTTTGTGCTTTGACATATTTTATTTGATCTTATTTTGTGTTTTTATTTTTGAGTCTTCTTACATTCATAAAAATATTTTGCATAGAAAAAAACAAAATCAGAAAAATTCATAAAAATATCGAAAAAAATTCATATAGCTTGCATTTGCATTATCAAATATTGTAGGATTGAGTCTAAATTTTTATCATATAAGTTGCATCACTCATATGCATAGAGGGCAATGATGAAAAAATTCCTTTAAAAGTGTTTTAAACTCATGTATTGGTTCAAGGCCCTTGTTAGTAGTTCTATGATGCCTTGTACAACTTTGAAATTAAGTTCTAACCATGCTTGGATCATTTGATTTGATTTTCTTGGCTTAAAGTTGAAAAAAGCATGAATTGAATCAATACTTAAAAATCGGAACCTTAAAATGAACATCTAATTATCATGCTTGTACTTTTGAAAAAGAATACATGGATTACAAAAAAAAATATTTAGGCTTTCTTATTCACTTCACCACTCTTTGTAAGCCTAAATAGAATACCACACCTTGACCCTTGCCTTATTTCAAGCCAAATTTCGTGTGTGATTGCAAATTGTGAGGCCTTATTTTCTGTTTGAACTTGGCATAAAGTGTTAGGTTTTGAGCGACATGTTTAGGCTCTCATAATGTTGCTAGCTTTGCATTTTAGCTAGTTTTAGGCTTGATTGGGAATTGGGAGTTCACAGGTTTGAGAATGGGAAGGTGTTAAGGAAAAAGATGAAAAAGGGATACATATTTCTAATGGTTGATCTTGATTTGTGATAAGAAAAAGCTCAAAAGAAAGAAAAAGAGCCCTAGAGGCCAAATGCATAAAATAAATATTTTTAGAAGAAAGCTATCAAAAGAAAGAAAAGAGCTAATATTTATGACCATACCACTAGCCTTAAGCAAAGTTTAAGAAGTTTCCCTAAGAAAAGAAAGTGTTTGATGGAGTTCTTGTGGGTTTAAGCTTGGCGTGAATAGCCTTGTTGATTTGGGTAGTTTCTAGAAGGTAAGTGAGCTTGGAAAATATAAAAATGAATGAGAGAGGGATTATGATCATTGTTAATATACTTGGGTAGATGTGAGTCTAGTCATGTATGCATGCATTGCCTTTTACCTTTAGCATTATGTATAAGTTCAAACATTTTTTGAGAGAAACCATTGCTTGGAGTACCCATTTGAATGAGATCATTTTTATCTCATAACCTTAACCCTTACCAAATGTATTCGGTTTTAAAAAGCACAAGTGTGATTCACGGTTTGGAGCTCTTAATGAATATTAAAGGTTTTGATTCTTGGATTGCTTGGATTAAACAAGTCATGATTTGAATTTCGATTTGTGATGATTATGGCTAAGTTCTTTTGAGTAAATGCTTGTGTACTGCATCCTAGAACTGAAAACAAGGACCTTTGAGTTGATACATTTGAAAAACACTTTTGGATTTGAGCCCCCGTTTTTAATCATCTCTTCCTAGCTTGAATTTGGTTTGCTTGAGGACAAGCAAAAGGCAAGTTTGGGGGAGTTGATATACTCATTTATTTCGCATATTTATCATGCATTTAGAATAAGTTTTCATCCATATTTCATTTATAGCTAAGTATAATCATAGTATTTGATCATTTATAGGATTTAGAACATTTGCATTTGCATTTGCATTTTCTTTTGTATATATGCATCATTTCAGGTTATTCTATGGATTTGGCGACAATGTGGAAGCTGGAAACATAAGATGATGAGCTAGGAACAAGTAGAGAGCAAATTGATGTCATCTGACTTGCTGTACCGAGATGTTGCAACCGATTCAAATCCATGCCACCTAAAGCGACTTAAAGATCAGACTCTACAAAGACTTTCCATTCCGATTCAGCCTCCGCAATCTTCATAAAACTCATAGAAAATTGAGTTACCTTTCGTTCAGAGGTTATTTCAAGTCATTATGGTCAGTGGTTCAGAAGATACGGCTATTTAAGTAACAACATGTCCGTCTGGAAGTTTGGCGACCAATTTCGTTAACTGAACGATCAGCTCGGATGAAGGGTTTTTCATTGCGATTTAGCCTCTACAGTCTTCATGAGAGTTTTAGGAAATTGAGTTAGCTTTAATTTGGTGGTGATTTCAAGTCAAACGGTGCAGTAGTGCAAAAGATACAGATCGATCAATCCATGTACCCGAACCAAAAGATACCACTTGCAAGTGCTCCAAAAAGTGTTTATGCTTTAGTAAAAGTGGGATTAGAGAGGTCCCTTGTCCCTTGCCCCTTGTCCCTTGCCCCTTGACCCCTCTTTTAAGGCCAATAGCCATGTTTAAAACTCTATATAAGGAGTGTGTGTGTGCTTGTAATAATCATTCAGTTTTTCATTAAGTTTTCAATCAAGTCTTTATATTCTCACTTTCAAAGTCTTCTTAGTGTTCTTGTAAGCTTTCCTTTGTTCTTGAGTACTATAGTTCTTCTTATTTATTTCTTTAAAAACTCTTATTTTTATTATATATATTTCGAATTTAAGTTATTCTAATGTCAAATCTTTCTTCTTAATTTTTATTTAGATCTTTGTGAAAATTCTTGTATTTTATTATCTTCCACAAGTATTTAAATAAATTTCAAGTCTTTTTTCTTAACCCCATTGATCATGTTCCTTAACTCTAAAATTATGTTTAAAAGAGGTAAGAACATGATTTGTGAGTAAACCGCCTAAGGTTTGAGGTTGGGATGATTAAGGAGGTTGGAGATTAAAATCTTGGTTTTATTTTTATCTTGTTCTTCATTTAAATTCTCTTCTTGGATTTGGGGGTTTTAAGGTCTAGAGATTCTCTATGGAGATCTCTTTAATCTAGGGATTTCCTTATCCTAACAAGACTTAGGAAATCCCTTAAAACCAAATCCAAGAGACTAGCTCATCTTTTCCCACACATCATGGATGCTTAGGGAGCTAGTTAAACCGTTTTTAAAATCACCTGGATCTTCATCTTGATTTGTGCTTAACTTGATTTCTGCAACTGATCACTTAGAAATCAAACCCTAGTTTGTTTAATAGATGCGAGAGCATTATTGATAATGTGACCTAATCATAGATGAGCAAAATATCTATTCGCAAAGAGATTTGGTTTAGGTATTTTGTGAACAAATCGAACCTGAAAATTAATGCTTGTCTGAATTGTTTGAACTCGCAAAGAGATTTGGTTTTCAGGAATTTAGGCATAGATAACTTCTGCAACGAGAGTTGATTAGTTTTAAATTAGCATTTCGAGTTCTAGAAGGTTCTTAGTTATTTCCTGACAAAATAATATCTGCATTCTCTGATTTAACCTGATAATCATCCTTGCCTAGAGCTTTGTCTCCTGAACTTTAATCCACATTCAATTATGTTCCTGATTTTCTTAGAAGTTTTATTTACTTTAAATTAATTGATCTAGAATAATCTGAACTTAGAAACCTTAGCGTAGCATCTACTTCTCTTGGGATTTTGATACCCCTTATACTACGATTGCTTTTGCTGTGCACTTGCAGTAGTTTTATTAGGGTAAAACCTGAGCCCTATCACATCCCAATAGGACAAAGACGAAACTAGAACACTGAAAAGTTACCTCATCAAAAACAAGATTGTATGGAGGTGTGTGCTGAAACGGCACGCTAGGTGTGTAACGACCCGGGGCCGACCCATTTGAATAAGTTTAAATGAATTGATTTACCTACCTATGTCATCAAAGTGCACTTAACTTTTCCGGTCACTTATCCGATAGAACTCCAGAGTTAAGCGTGCTTATGCTGGAGTATGACTAGGATGAGTGACCTCCCGAGAAGTCCTATGCGGAACCGTGTGAGTGAGGCCAAAACACGGGGAAAGGTCACGTGGTGATTGCAGGGTCAGTAAATAATTCGGTCGGGCCACCAGAAAAAATAATGCACCAGATGCCAGACAGGGGCGGGATAGGGGGAGGGGCCCATAGCCCGAGGATAGGTGTGGGGCCTCGCTGCTAGGAGCGGTCGGTACGTCACAAGTGGTATCAGAGCCTAGGATAAAACCACTCTGGTTCTGATCCGGAGGGTTAATTTTCAAAAGTTTTCGAAAGTGTTTGCAAAATATTTATAAAGGCCTAAAGAAAAAGAAAAGTTTATGACGAATTCATTTCAAATGGGAGAGAATTGTAACACCCCACTCCCCATGTCTCTCAAGGGCCCAATTTAATTGAAAGTCCAGTATAGCCCAATTAAGAAAACCCTAAGTATATTATTTTGAAATTGTTATCAAAACGAATAAAAATAAGAAAAAAGCGTGGTGGCTGAAAGGAGGAGATCGGAACAAGGAAAGAGAATAAGGGCGAAGAATATGATGAAGGAGGTTTGGTACGACAAGTATTTTGTGAGTCTATTTCCCGGCTAACCGTGAGGAGCCACGCACGGCTATCGATGGAAAGCCCCGAGTTTTATTGTCTCTGAAAGGCCGAGTTTGTTGCGATAGGAGGTATGATCTGAAAGTTATAGCTCTTTCCGAAAACCTTATCTATGCAGCGTGTATCTGTGACATTGAGTGACTAATAATTTTGCGAGGCAATTTCCCAATCAACCAGAGGGCTTCAGATCGCGATCAAGGTGTCCATGAAAATATATTGCTTCAATGAATCTTCAGGAGTTGACGGCATAGAAATCAGAATTATATGTCATCCGGAAATTGGTTTGCAAGTTGGGCCAAAATCATCCAAGTCTGAGATTATCAAGAAAAACAGTTTCGTTGTACTTTTATTAAGGGATCGTTTGGAGGACTAAAATACGTCCGATCAAGCTGAAATTTGGTGTCCTTCATAGTGGCATATACGAATTCATTATCAATGGTGAGATTGAGAAGTTAACGGTTAGTTTGGTACTTATGCATATATTTATGAAGCTGTTTGATGCAGTGTAAAACAGTGTGATGTGTGTGACGAGTTGCATTGTTTGGTGGGGCAAATGAGATCGGTTTGAGCTGAAACTTGTTATGAGTATTCTGGAATCGTGTAGATAGCTCTCGGTTGAAGAAGATTCGATTTGAGTATCAGGAGCACGGGGAAACGTGTTGGTGAAGTTCGTGAAGTGAATCTGTCCAAAAAGTGAGAAAAAAGTGTTTCGTCTTCGAAATCAAGTGGCAAAGGTGAGGGCGTGATTTGTGAAACATAGTTCATATATCTTCTATTATATTATATGATTCATGACATGTAGGCTTAGATCTGATTGATAGACATAGGTTCTATGACTTGCATTTTAAGGGATATTATACGATATAAGATAAGCGTTATGAATAATATGACATGACATGTTTGGTTGATATGTGATGATAGTATGTAGGATGATTGATGATAGCATGTAGGATGATTGATGGTATGTTATGAGATAACGTTATGATGTTAAGAGTTATGAGTATGATATGATGATAAGGGCTGACGAGACGGTATGGGAGTGTCTGAGTTAAGGCCAGCCTCCACAGCAGGGAGTTCTATGGCTATCACGAGGATAGTGCACCATCATTTAGAGATGGAGATTCTAAGGTTATGTGTTCTATGGCTATAACGAGGGTAGTGCGCCATCATTTAGAGATGGAGAACCTAACATTTATGTGTTTCTTGCATCATAGCAAGAAGAGTGATATGTGCTATAGCTTGATAAGAAATCAGGCTTTATGTTTGCTAGTGTCTAGTTTTATATGTTTTGATGAGTATGATATAATAGTAAAAATGTTAAATATTATTCAGTGGGCAGAGATGATCTCCCTCATTGAGTAATTCATTACTCACCCCTTTTTCCATTGCAGTGTGTGCAGGTTCGTTAAAATTAGCGCGTGAAACGAATGGCTCAATCAGATTATGTGTTTTTCAAAGAAAGCTTTTCAGATGTACCAGACGTCACGGCTTAGTAAGTTGATACAGGGCGTCACATATACATATGTACTTTCTTTCTGACATGGTTTCCTTTTTTTCCAACATTTTGCAGATCGACAAAGCTGAGTTCGCTTGCCCCTCATATTTTTGCCTTGGGAGCAAAGTCCTTGATTCCTAGAATTTTGGATCCAAATCCTGAAAATGTAAGTTTTGGATTCCCTTGCAGATGTTTTGCTTAAATATTTGTCAGCCACAACTGCTGTATTTGAGAGGTGTATTACATATTAAAAGAACAACAGCTTGAGAGAACATATATCTAGATTACTCTATAACCGCTGACCTTGTGTACTAGAATAAATGAAAAATTAATATCTATAATATATAAAAGTTGATGCATTATGCCATTGAGTGCGTCTACATATGATCAAAGAAACTAAATCTCATTAGTCTAAATCAGCATTTTCATTAAACACAAAAAGTGAAATATGATCAACAATTTAAATAAATTAAAATACATAAAAATGGAAAATAATCATATTAGAATGAAAAATTAAGATTCTATACTACATAAAAGTTGATGCATTATGCCATTAAGGACGTCCACATAAAACGAAGAAATCAAATCTCATTGGTCCAAATCAGCGTTTTCATTAAACAAAAAATGACGTGTCAGAAAAAAAATTAAAAATTAAACAAAAAATGTTAAATATGATTAAAATTTTTGTTAAATTAAAAAAATAACTTGATATATATACAATTTGTTTTTTGGAAAATCAACATAGACAATCTAAATAACAAAAAATAAGGAAACTATATCCTAAAAAAAATGTCAATAACTCCATAGAATAGTATGTCAAAATCAAATGGAAATCAATGTTAAAAAATATTAAGAAATGGAAATCAACTTGATGTGTAGACTAAATTTTTGAAAAATCAACATAAAAAGCTAACTAAAAAAAAATAAAAAATAAACTATGTCTTACACAAATGTCAATACATTCAAATAATTGTATATGTCAAAATAAAAAATAAATCAGCATTAAAATATAAGAAAATATAAAAATTGTATTTCTTAAAATAAAATAACAATCTATAAGCTAAATAACAAAAAATAATGAAATTATATCCAAAAATGTCAATAACTCCTTAGAAGAGTATATGTCAAAATAAAATGAAAATGATTGTTATAAATATTAAAAATAGAAATTAACTGGATATGTATACTAATTTTTTGGAAAATCAACATAAAAAGGTAACTAGCAAAAAAAATATAAAAGTGCTAAATATGATTAACATTTTCGAATTTCCTTGGTCAAATAAACGTTTTCATTAAATAAAAAATGTTAAATATGATTAACATTTTAATTTAATTAAAACAATAACTTGATATATAAACAAATGTTTTGGAAAATCAACATAAAAAATCTAAATAACAAAAAATAAGAAAACTATATCCTAACAATGTCAATAACTCCATATAATAGTATATGTCAAAATAAAATGGAAATCAATGTTAAAACATATTAAAAAATGGAAATCAACTTGATGTGTAGATTAAAGTTTTGAAAAATCAACATAAAAGGTAACTAACAAAAAAATAAAAAGAAAACGATGTCTTACACAAATCTCAATACATTCACATAATTGTATATGTCAAAATAAAACAGAATTCAGTATTAAAATATAAAAAATATAAAAATCATATTTTTAAAAATAAAATAACAATCTATAAGCTAAATAACAAAAAAATGAGGAAATTATATCTCAAAACAAATGCCAATAACTCCATAGAATAGTATATGTTAAAATAAAATGAAAATGATTGTTATAAATATTGAAAATGGAAATTAACTTGATGTGTACACTAATATTTTGGAAAACCAACCTAAAAGGGTAACTAACAAAAAAATCTAGAAATCTAAATATGATTAACATTTTAATTAAATTAAAACATAAAATTTTAAAATTAACTTGGTATATATTCAAAAAATAGAAATTAACTTGATGTGTAAACTAATGTTGTGGAAACTCAACATAAAAATCTAACTAACTATAAATAAAATAAAAAAGAAACTATGTCTTACACAAATGTCAATACATTTCACATAATAGTATATGTCAAAATAAAATATAAATCAGTATTAAAATATAAAAAATTATAAAAATAGTATTTTTCTAAATTAAATAACAATATAAAACGAAAGCTAATTAAAAATATCTAAGAGGAAACTAACTTATATCTATGCTAACTTTTTGTAAAATCAATATGAAAAGCTAACGAACAAAACATAAAAAGTAAATTATTTCTCTAAAAATGTCAATACATCAAAATAGCAATATATGTTAAGATAAAATGGAATCAATATTAACAAAGCTAAACTAGCAAAAGAAAAATTATCTAAAAACAAATTAACATGATATATATAAGCTAGCTTTTTAGTAAATCAACAATTAAAGAGCCTAATTAACAAAAACAAAAATGAACAAATGAAGTATATCAAAACATAGTAAAGATAGTAAACGTCAAAATAAAATAGAAATTAATAAAAAGATCTAAACTAACTAACAAACAAGAGGAAATTAATTTAAAATTTAGTTTAGGAAATTCATTATTTCTAAAGTATTGGCATCGACTGTAAATAACAATATAAAGTTGCTATAGGTTACACGAGTATACAAGCCAAATATATTCTTCAAAAAATACATAGAGCTTACTAATATATTTAATTTGAAGGTTTATTGTGCTAGTAAAATACTGTCGAGGTTTAAAGTGTCAGTGGCTGCCACTTTGAAGGTTTTTTATGCCATTTTCCCCTAAAATAATGGTTGCTCCCATTTTGTTTTCCTACCCAGTCACTTCTATTTTTAGGTTTCAACAAACTTACAAAAACAAATTATTAAGAAACACGAAAAAGCAGTTTACAAAAGGATTTCTAACTGTTTATTATCGATTAAAAGGTACTAACAAATCTATTTACTCATTACCAAATGAAAATTTAATCAACACTTATTTTATGTTTTACCATAATTTTTCAGTCAACTACAATTCAAGTCTTCATAGTAATAGGCTATTATGTTATGAGGCTAACATAAAAATTAATGAATTCAATATTAACTTGCGGTAAATTCATAATCCAAGTATTAAGCTATCAAGAGAAAATAGTATATCAGACACAAAATATACAAAATAAAAAAATATAAAACCATACACTCGTAGTGTGAGTTATGAGGCTATTTTATTAATAGCCTCATAACATAATAGCCTATTAATACAAAATAAAATATTAGGAAATGAATTATAACAGAAAATGAATTATAATATTTTTGATTATATGAAAAATAAAATATTATATTTTTATGTATATCATAAATTATTTGTAAATTTTGATTTCGTTTACTTATTCTGTATAAAATTATTGGTTATGAATTTTTTTGAAAATGAATTATAAATTTCTTGGTTATATTAAAAATTAAAAATGGATAATAGCATATAAGTTAATTAGTTTATTAATATAAGTCTTTTTTAGAAGGTTGGTGAGAATGAATATGCTGGTGACACATTAGCAAAATGACACTATTGTGTTATATAATTGGGTTCAAATATTGGTAGTAGTTATGTATATAAGATCATACATTAATCCTTGTTGTGTTTTAAGTGAAGAGTTACTTGAGTAATATTTTTAAATATTACTTATATATTTTTGGTTGTATATAAACTGTTAATATTGTGGATGTTTTTATTATAACATTTAACTATATTTTTGCTTGAATGACATTAAAAATTAATTTGTGTGCATATCATTCAATTTTTTTGCATAGTGGTTGATGTGGCAGCTAATCCGACAGAGGTAACAACTCCGACAGTCTCGTGGGCAAGTATAGCTCAATCAAAAACGTCTCTTACTAAAAATGATTTGGAAATTTCGATGGAAGATGGAGTGGGTTCTGTTAACGTAATCGATTAAAATTTTAAGGATGCAACTCCTTTATGGGAAGATATTCTGATCGGTAAGTTTTCTGCACCGCATGTGGCAAAAGTTCATTCGATAGTCAATAAAATATGGGCTTTGGGAGACAAATCGCAGATGATTGATGTTTATGTTATCAATTCCACAACAATGAAGTTCAAGGTAGCAAATTTGGTAACTCGTAACATCATTCTCAAATGTGGAATCTCGCAGAAATTCTAGTGGTAATGTCAAAGTGGTTCCCTTTTACCGAAAAGACTTCACCCGAAGTAAAAACGATACCACTTTGGGTTCACATAAAAAAGGTTCCAATGGACATGTTTTCATGGAAGGGTCTTAGCTTTGTAACTAGTGCGGTTTTAGAGCCGGATAGATTACATCCCGATATAGCTCAATGATTGGATTTCAAAATAATAAAGGTGTTCTTAAAAGCTGATCTATCAAAGGAACTACCAAAATCAATGAACTTCAACAATCAAGGCAAATATACTCTGGTGGAGTTCTCATATCCTTGGTTACCTCAAAAGTACTTGACTTGTAAGAAGTGGGGACATCAATCGATGGTCTGTTTGGCTAAGGCAGAGAAATCAGAACAGGTTGCAGATCAGAGTAAATCACCAAGAGGAGAGAAATCAACAATTAAGGAGGTACCAAAAGTTGTTGTCGAAACAGAAAATGTGTCAGCGGGACTTGTTGCTCCTGCACAAGAAGTGGAAGAAACAGAGGAGGGAGAATGGTCAACAGTATCACCGGGGAAAGTGGCTCGAACTCCAGACAAAAGGAACAAAAATTTGGAGTTTGGACAGGTCTCTATCTGTCACACTCGAGATACTCAATTTTAAGTAACGCAGAGAAAGTAGATGAGGTATCAGATTATGATCCACATGAAACACCACTAAAAGAAGGTGATAAACATAAGGAGAGCGAGGATGAGGTAATTTCAGAGTCTGACATAGAGGTCGAAAACTCATCTCAAGTCGCGATATCAAAAATAAAGATGGGGAATGTTTTACCAATAATACAATTACCTTATCGAAACTCTAAGGAGAACCACAAGTTTTTATCAGACCCAACTACTCAGAAAGCAAGGGAGACTGCTCCTAGCGCTTTGAACAGAAGGTCCTCCTCTGGTAAGTAATTAATGTAGGGCTTCTTCTGCAATGTTCGGGGATTCAATAAATCATCAAAGCATTATGTGGTCCGGGATTGGATAAAAAAGAGTGTGCTACAGTTTGGTTGTAAATTGGAGACTCGGGTCAAGGAAAAGAAAGCAACAAAAATAATTTTTTCAGTTAAAGTTGGTCACATATTTCAAATTACGATTCTCACAGGCTGGGAAAGATTTGGGTCGTTTGAAGTCCTCAAGTTCGAGTGACCCCATGTTTTACGAGTAGACAAATGATCACATGCTCGATTCTGCTGGAAGGTTCGAAGAATGAGTTTTTTTGTTCATTTGTCTATGCTTCAACTTTTATGGAGGAAAGGAAAGAGCTATGGTCTGATCTAAATAATCATCATGACTCTCTTATAATTCGAAATAAGCCTTGGCTCATCTTTGGAGATTTTAATGAAATTCTGGATGGGGAAGAGCATTCAAACTTCTCGGTCTCTCCACCAATTCTTATGGGCATGTGAGACTTTCAAGACACAGTTCGATATTGTTCTCTATCTGATTTGAAAACTCATGGTCCATTGTTCACATGGTGTAATAAGAGAGAAGAGGGATTGATTTGCAAGAAGTTGGACAAAGCTCTTATGAATGATGCTTCGCTTGTTGCTTATCCACAGTCATATTATGCGTTTGAAGCAGGAGGTTGCTCAGATCATCAAAGATGTCGGATTCTAGTTAAAGACGCAATGCTTAAACCATGAAAGCCTTTCAAATTCATGAATGCTCTAACTTCTACAAAATGATTTTTGCCGTTGATGGAGAATTTCTGGAGGACTACAAAGACTCTTTAACTCAACATCAACTATGTTTTGATTCTCTAAGAAGCTAAAAGGTCTGAAATTGCATCTCAAGACTTTGAGTAAGGAGCAATTCAATGATCTATCTAAGAGAACACCGGCAGCTTATGAGATGTTATGTGAGTGCCAAACAAAGACATTATTAAACCCTGATCCGAGTGCAATGGCGGCAGAATCGTATGCATTCACAAATTGGCAACATTTGTCTGATCTTGAGGAGAGATTTCATAGACAAAAGTCAAAACTGCATTGGCTGCAAGTTGGTGATGGAAATAACAAAGCTCTTCACCAGGCTGTAAAAGTTAGAGAGAGTATAAACTCAATCCGGGAGAATCAAAAGGAGGATGGTACTATGGCTGAAACACATGATGAGATAAAAAGGAGGCTGAGCGTTTCTTTAATGAATTCCTGTTTCGTAAGATAGAGAATTCTCACGGTATTTTGGAGGATAAACTACACGAATTACTGGAATTTGAATGCGACGAAATTGATGGGGAGTTATTACAACGTGCGGTAACAGAGGAAAAAGTGAAAGGTGTGTTAGTTCCCCGGGGCCTGACGGGTACACAAGTGAATTCGACAAAGCTTCTTGGCCGATAGATGGAAAGGATTTTGTGGTGGCAATTCAAACCTTTTTTTACAAAGGAATCAACACAACAATCTTGTCTCTTATCCCTAAGAAAACAACTGCAACAGGGATGAAGGACGATCGACCAATCTCGTGTTGTAATGTATTATACAAGGTCATCTCTAAACTCTTAGCCAACTGGCTGAAATGTATGCTCCCAAAGTTCATTGCACCTAACCAATCAGCTTTTGTTAATGATAGACTATTGATGGAGTATATTTTCCTCGCCTCAAAATTGGTGAAGAACCACAAAGAGAATGTCTCCTCGAGATGTGCGGTGAAGATTGACATCTCAAAAGCTTTTGACTTAGTTCAATGGTCTTTCTTACTCTCTACATTATCGGCATTGAAATTCCCTGAGAGGTAAGCTATGCATCACAACAGACACTTTCTCTGTTAAGGTTAACGGCGAACTTGCGAGTTTTTTCAGAAGTTAACAAGGTCTCCGCCAAGGCTGCTCATTATCTTCTTACTTGTTTATCATTTGCATGCATGTTTTATCTAAAACGCTTGACAAAGCAGTTTCAGACAGAAATATAGACTACCATCCCTATTGCCAACATGTGCAACTTACTCACTTGTGTTTCGCAGATGATCTACTGGTTTTTGCTGACGGGAAAAAAGATCAATAGAAGGGATTCTTGAAG
Source organism: Alliaria petiolata (assembly GCA_020283515.1). Classification (NCBI taxonomy): domain Eukaryota; kingdom Viridiplantae; phylum Streptophyta; class Magnoliopsida; order Brassicales; family Brassicaceae; genus Alliaria; species Alliaria petiolata. The sequence continues at coordinate 22,386,174 of JAHZTW010000006.1, forward strand.
TATTAAAGGAATTCGCTGCGATATCTGGGTTGAATATTAGCCTTGAAAAATCTATAATTTTTCTTGCGGGAGTTTCAGAGGGTTGTCGAGATGCAATCCTTGATGATACAATATCCAAAATCATAAAATTAAAGGTCTTCAATATGTGGATTTATTATCAAAATATCATGCTCATAAGTTCACAAAGTCAAAGATCCTCATTCAAATACAAGGCAAAATTGGTGGCAAGAAGATTTTTATTTGATTTAGCTTATTTTGCTCTTTTTATTTAAATGTGTATAATTTTCTTTAAATGTAATTTATTGTAAAGATCCCTTGTAAGAGCTATAAAAGCTCAATTGTTCTCATTGTATAAACACATTTTGAAATTTTTGGAAATATAAAAGAGAGTTTTCTCTAAAGCTTAGGCTTTATTTTGTTTATCTAAGTTAGATGGATTTCTACACTTAGTAAACGTTTGAATCTATGTCTCTTGTGTGCGATGCCTTGAGACTAGGTTTGTGAACTCATCACAAGAGCTTTCACACTCTTGAGTGGCGTTCTTCGATCCACCATCTATCCATCATCATACGATCAGCCTTCTCAAGGAGTGACTTTAGTCCCTTGACAGGCGCCATCTTCCCACTTCGACCATATTCCCTCCGACCGGCTGAAAGAGAGTGACTTTAGTCCAGCTTTCACCCTCCATCATCCACCCAAGCGAGCCTCAGCTTTTAAGGAACGCATCATCTGGTATCTGAGCGAGTCAGTCAACCCACCGATTAAGCGAGTTAATCACAACTTCCACCACGTTCCATCCGACCGGCTGAAAGAGAGTGACTTCAGTCCAGCTTTCAGCCTCCATCAACCACCCAAGCAAGACTTAGCTTTTGAGGATCGCATCACTTGAACAACTTCCTTTCGATAGAGGTGCTCTTCCGGTGAGATCTTTGGGGCTACCTTTGTTGACAAAGAAGATGACAGTACATGATTACACTCCTCTGATCGAAAAAGTGAGAACAAGAATAAGCACATCGAGAGCTCGATATTTATCTTTTGCAGGCCGATTTCAGCTGATTGCATCTGTCATTCTGAGTCGCACAAACTTTTGGATTTCAGCATTTAGACTATTGAAAGTTTCCATCAAAGAAATAAACAAACTTTGTTCTGCGTTTCTCTGGTCAGGGCCAGATTTACACGCTAAAAAAACTAAGGTTGCATGGAAAGATGTATGCTTACCTAAGAAAGAGGGAGGATTGAGATTGTAATCTTTTACAAAGGCAAACAAAGTAAGTTGTTTAAAGCTAATATGGAGAATATTATATGCTCGTTCCTCTTTATGGGTTAATTGGTTAAGGAGATATCTCATCCGAGAGGGCTCTTTTTGGTCGGTTAAAGAAACGTCATCCCTTGGTTCTTGGATGTGGAAGAAACTACTTAAATATCGAGATGTTGCGTGATCCTTTGCCAATGTAGAGATTCACAATGTGCATTCAACCTCTTTTTGGTAAGACGAATGGAGTCCACAAGGTCGTTTACACAACTTGACAGGCTTGAGAGGTTGTGTAGATATGAGCATACCGATTCATACAAAAGTGTCGACGATTATGGCCACACATCGAAGAAGACGCCACAAAGTAAACATTCTCAATCAGATTGAAGATGTTATTGATGCTCAGCATGGGAAGGGTGTACAACAAAGTGAAGATGTGGTCCTATGGAAAAGTAGAGATGACAAGTTCAAAGCCAAATTCAATTCAAAGGATACTTGGAAAATCATAAGATTAGTGCAACCCATGAAGGAATAGTATAAGAGTATCTGGTTCTTACACGCCACGCCTAAATACTCATTTATCGCATGGCTGGCACTACTAGATCGATTATTAAAGAGAGATAGAATGAGTCGATGGAACGTAGGAGCGAACGTTTCATGTGTTTTCTATCAGGAACCGATTGAAATTCATAGCCATATGTTCTTCGTTTGCAGATGGTCGACAGAGGTCTGGTCAATATTCACATGCAGGATGCTTGGCTCGAGATACACAACCTAGTGGGAGGGCATACTCGATGTATTGGTGGATGAATCACAAGCTAAATTTCCTTTGTTTCTCATTCGATATGTGTTTCAGAACACAATTCATTCCATATGGAGGGAAAAAGAAATGGTAGGTGACACGGAGAACCCTCCACACATCCTAATAAACTGGTGCAACATATTGACAAACAAGTAAGAAACAGGTTGACTACGTGATAACATGTTTTTACTGTGTTAAACAAAACCTTAGCATTCTCATGTCATTGCAATACTTAAGGGTCAATCCAACTTGGGGGAGTTTGAAGAGTACTAAGAATGCAAAAGCTATATGCAAAGCTAAGTGAAATCCAGAATAATTTGGTGGACAAATGAAAATAAAATACTTGCAATGATTAAAATGACTGGAAAACAATTTTAACATCCCGACCAAGGGGTTAAACTACTGGAAAGCTACTTCTAAGGATTTAAAAAGCGTGACTACTAATTTTAAGAAATAGAAATCTAAAACCGGACAAAACAGGAAAATTGCTAAAAGCTTAAAACTAATTTCAAAAACTAGAAATAAAATTCTACTGACTCTTATATTCTACCAGGGTGCGAAACATGATAATATGGAATTTATAAAATACTAGCAAGACCAAAAAAACAATTCTATGAATTTATAAAACTCTAAAGCAAGAAATAAACAACTAGATAATTTTAAGCTAAAAGATTGAAACTTTAAACTAAAGGAAAATGCCTTTTATGTTTTCAGATGCTAAAGATGGATTCATGGTTTGGGGATCATACTTAAGAGGTTCAAGATTTAAACTTTGGTTCTTAAAAACATAGATCTACACATTATGTGCTTTCTCTAAGCCTTAGGAAGCTTGAGCTAGCTTTACCCATGGTTTGTGGTGTAAAACCTTTCCTCAATCCATCCTCCTAACTCATGGATCGTGGTGGAAAAACAGAGAGAATAACAGGAAGCATAGATCCTAAAAAGTGGCCTTACTAATCCCCCTCACATCCATGGCGTGTGGGAAGGGAAAGATTAGTATCTTGGATTTGGTTTTAAGGAACCTCCTAAATCTTTCTAGGACAAAGAGATTCCTGAAAACAGATAGGTCTTTCTCAAGATCCTCTAGGCATTAAAACCCCAAATCCAAGAAGATAATGGATTAAGAGCAAGAAATATCAAAGCTTTAAACCCTTAAACCCTCTTAATCACCCCAAACCGCGAAACCTCGGAGGATTACTCTCTCCTCATGTTCGAATCACTCATAAACACAGGTTTTGAGAGATTCAACATGTTCGGTTTGGGTTTACACAGAAATGAAACTAATGATACGCATGATTAAGAGAAGTGCTTAGATTAAAACTAAAGATTAAAGTTTTACAAAATGAAAAGCTTCAAAACATTAAAAATGGCGTTCTTGCCTTAAAGGAATAGAGGCAAAACGAAAACTAAGGATTAAGATGTGATAGATGGCCAAAAATAGGTCTAAGGCCTTTTATACAAAGAGGTAATGGTCCCCTCACTAGCGTCCAAATCTTGCAAGCTGTCGGATAAGGCTCGAGATCGACCAGGCTTTGTCGATCTCTCTCTTGATCTTGCGCATGGAACGTCTTCCTTAGCTCGATCTCCGGTTCGATCTAGTTGGGTAGATCGAGTGCTTCCATCGATCGTCTTGTCGATCCTTTAGCGATCGAGTCGTGCCCTCGATCTTTTCGCTCGTTCTTCCATTGCGTCCGTGCTTGCTCTCGATCATCACGGTCGATCTCTGGACTCGATCTACTTCCTTGGAACGACTTCGTGACTCGATCTTGTGGTCGATCACGTCTAGATCGACCTGGCTAGCTCGATCCTCAGCTTGATTCTCGCGTACTTTGCTACATGCTCGAACTCTCCTAAGCGTCCATAGACTTCCCTTTGCTCCTTAGCAGATCCACGCAACCTCCATAGCTCCAGTGTGTCCAAAACAACCTGAATATGATGCAAATATGCATGAAACATGCAAATGCTAATGCAAAAGTGCCTAAGGACCTAAAATGAGACAATTGGTGCAAACTAGTCTATTATGGGTGTTATAAATATGAAAATGTATTCTAAATGCAAGCAAAATATGCGAAATATATGAGTATATCACTACGATTCGACGGATTGGTGACACTCGCTATGAAGAAGGGTTTGAGTATTAGTTTAAATACCATTAATCTGTTGGCTATGCAATTAAGCTAATCAATTTTCAATCTAAATTTATAAATCGGTTACAGTCATTGTAAAGAAGTATTTTGAGTTGAACAAATTTTACATTCATTCCAAAAAAAAAAAAATTTATGACAAGTAGTTAAGTCTGATTTTTTATTACATAGTTACTACTTATCTCTGAGCCAACATGAACAACATATGAGTAACACCTTCTAAAATTCTATTTAAATAATAAAGTAAAATTCTATTTAAATAATCAAATTCAATTTGATATATCTAGATAGACTATTCAAATCAAAACATGAAGAAAGCACACAAAAGATAAAAACAGTGAACAATTATGCAAAAACTCTGAACCATCCTACAGATTGAAAAGCCAAAATTATCAAATAGTACATTGATCTGTTCTTGAACCCTCGTTCTTTCTTTACTCTGATTTCGTTTATGCAATTCTCTTCATCTAAGATTCTTATTTGCGTTTCTATGTCTGAGTAATGACCTTCGTTGAGTATTCTTTAAGGGGATCTATGGTGAATTTCATTAACTGTTCTTAAACTGTCTACATCGATTACTTAGACCAAGATTATAATTTTCTTTCGTGTGTAAGCTTGTTCTTATTGCTTGATTCTAGAGTAGCTAAGTAGAGTCTGATCTTAGGATTGTTGAGAGCCACGATCGTGCTGAAGTTTAAGTCTGAGCCTAGCTTAGCCCGAGCGGCGCCTCAAGGGATGCTCACGCATACATGCGAAGCGACGTGAGCGTTTATGAACCTGATCTATATTGCGCGTTTGTTTAGGCTGTAAGATACGAACGTTTACCTGCGAATTTTGCATAACATAGATCGGTCTAGCTTGTTAGAGTTAGGTCCTTAAAACTAGTGATTCCCAATTTAGATAAAATCGCCTAACCTCGTTTGTTTAATTCGATGTATGTTTGATTTGTAGTTAGAACCCCATAGATTTCCCGAGAAGATCTCCAACGTGTTTCCCCCATCTGCTTTACAACTCGAGATTTACGCACTTCAAGATTTACCTGATTTCTTTTTACAAGCACTTAAGTTGATTTTCCTTTTCCCTTTGGTTATAGAATTGGTTGACACTCACCTCTGCTCTCCTTTCTTTCTTTCCTGCAAAATCGAGATACTTACCCCCAAAACCCCAATTCTCTGCGTCTTTGGTTGCTCTGATTTTCAGTTTTGCAGTTGGCCTCCTCCCTGTGGATCGATACCTTAAGTACTACAACGCATGATGTGCACTTGCAGCATAGGGTCTGATAGACTCATAATTTAACATATTGTAGCATTCATTTTAGATAGTTTTGCATGTACTTTTGCATTCATTTAGCCACTTTTATTCTCATTTGCATCCAAATTAGAGTTTAATGAGTTTTAGCTTAGGTTGTTGCATATTTGTACATATTGAGTCCTTATTAGGTGTTTTGGAGGCTTGGAGGACCATATGGAGTTTCATGGATGATCAAGAGGAGGAAGAGAAGCAGCCAAATGAGAAGCAGAAGTCTCTTAGAAGCATATCGAGCATTTGGAGGCGCAAAATGTATGTGTCCGGAAGAAGGCCTTTCACTGAGATTCAGACTCGGAAGCCTTCTTAATAGTTGTAGAGGATCCAAAGTGCTTTCTAGCGCCGTTGGAATCAAGTAATTCGGACACGTGGTTAGAAAGTTATCGAGCATTCGGTTCGGATCGACGAGTTGGATCGACAAGCTGCTCGAACCAAACATCCAGGGGTTGGGTTCGACGAGTTGGATCGACGAAAGTTGTCGAACCAAACATCCAGGGGTTCGGTTCTACCAGTTGGATCGACGAACCTGGTCGAACCGAGCACACATTTTTTTCCGGGTAGAAATCGGATCAAACGAAGACTTTCTGTTCCGATTCAGCCTTCGAGCACTTCATGAAAGTTGTAGGTAATTGAATCATCTTTCATTTGGAGGTGGTTTCATGTCATTATGAGCTGTGCTTAGGGAGATATAGCGATTCCCGCAAGACTGCTACCCCTAGTTAAAACCCGGTTTGTTCCGGGTTGACCCGGTTTGACCTCCTTCCCTATAAATACTTAAAAACCTAATTTTTATGTATCTTCTCTTGGGCTTAAACAGAAAAAATGCCCCTTTGGGGTTTTGAGGAGATTTTGAGATTTCTTTTAAGATTAATGCAACAAGATTCTTGTTTCTTCTAATCTTTATTTTTCTATTCATCTAATCATGTTTATTAACACTTCTTGCATGAGATTTGTTGGTTTATCCATGTTTAGTGAGTAGTCTCTTAGAAACTTGGGGATGAGTTAGATTTAGGGTTCTCTAATGGTTTAATCTTGCAATCTAGGTTAGATTCTTTCATCTCTCTTCTTATTAAGGTGTTCTTAATGCCAAATAGCTAATCTTTTGCTATTTTGGATCATAAGCATTTCACACACCCACCAAGTGTTTGATGAAATGCTTGAACCACTTTTTTAAGAGATTTACATTCCTAGCCTAAGACATTAGTTGCCTAGGGTGTTTATCATGCCATTTAGACTCATGTTTAATGCTTGCTAATAATTTTAATGCTAACGCATCATTAGTTCATTAAAGTGATTAGGAAAGGGATTAGTACCACACATCATGGATTAGTCTTAATTAGTGTTCTAAGCATAGAGAAAGCTTGTTGAGTTGCTTAAATGATTGCAATCCATTTAGATGCCCAAATCAATGATTCCATCCCTAGGTTTCGTTTTTAGTCAATTAGTAATATTGATTAGTAGTTAATCGCTTGATTAGTGCTTGATTAGTGATAATTAAGGTTTTAGCTCATATAGTTAGTCTTATAGTGTCTCCTTTAGCTAGTAGTTTGCTTTCTATAGTTCCTTGTTCATTGAATTTCGAATTTAGCTTAGCTTAGACCAAACTTTGTATTCTTATTGCATCAAACTCCCAAGATGGATTGATATCTCAAATATTGCAATGACATGAGCAATTGAGGAATTGCTAGCAAGACTAAAAAGTCTTGTTTCAGGGTCTTACAAATTCAAAACTCGACGAGTCCCCAAAGAAATCCTCCAATTTCGGACGACTATTTAGACCCCATCAAGCGGCTTTGCACGATCATTGCAGCTTCCCAACAAAACTACATATAGTCTTTTGTTGTTTGCAAAAATCAATATGCATATTAACAACTAAGCGACCAGTTTCTCTCTATATTCCAACAAATTCGCATTACATTTTGTATTCACATTAAGAAAATTTATAAAGAAATGTACTTAATTTAAATAAAAAAATACAAAAATTGGAACCAACATGAATCACAGATTATATATGCATAGATATACAACATCAATGATACATTGAATAAAAAAACCAAACATTTGAACACATAAAACTTTTTTTTGGGTTGAATATCAAATTTATTGATCAAATCAGAAAAGAGTAATAATTTACAAATGTGGGAAAGAGAACGAATAAAGAATGCTATCTATTTTCGCTAATCATGATTTAGGATTGATTTACATCAAACTAGCGGCGCATAAGTCCTTCTAGCTTGTATGGGAACCTATACCCGAGGGAGCTTATTCGATTGCGAATTGCTTTATCCATTGTACGAGTTAACTGCTGATGTGAGACACAACTACTGCCATGTCTTCGCGCGTTATGCTCTCTCCATATGAAGTATTTCGTTGTCTGAAAAACCATCTTCAACACAATAGAATCAACAGCGTGGTGACTTACGTGAGTGAGATAGTTCAGAGTGTCAAGCCAATCAGGATCTGCAGCAGTTCCAAGTAGCTTCCTTGCCAATGCAAGCCAGACTGTGTATGTGTAAGGACACGCATAGAAGAGGTGATCTCTTGTTTCATCTATTTCTCCAAAAAAACAACACTACTCTAGATCATGCCCCAACCCCATATACGATCTCCAGAGAGTCTATTCTGGATAGCAAGCCATGTAATGAAGGATTGCCTAGGTACCCCCTGCGGGAACCAGACTAGACGGTGCCAATCCACAATGGCCTTGCTTGGGCGGATCTGGTTCCATGTTTTCACCAAGGAGAAAGTCGGTCTATATATTCCCTCTGTATGTCTGCATAACACTTGGTCTCTGCCTGCATCAGGATGGGGAATGGGCGCATCCATAATCTTAGCACATTGCTCAGGAAAGAGTCGACCCCTTCGCCCCCTGGATCTCCCATCTCATGTCTTTAGCAACGTCTGTTACCAACGCATGTCTTGGGACCCCAGATCTCTTGTACCTCCTTCACCCGTGATGTCTATTAACGGACCCTCCTCTATCCAATCATCAAACCAGAAATGAACTGATTTACCATTTCTAACCTCAAAACGCAAGAAAGAGTATGCTTGGTCTCGAAGTTTCAGCAGCTTCCTCCAGATCCATGATCCCGTTGTTACTCTGACATGCCAGAAAGATGTATTTCGCTAAGAAAACTTAGAGAAAGAACTATAGAAATTCCAAGGAAAACAAAACAAAACAGCAAGATCTTAGCAAGAAAATCCTTTTCTAAATCAAACGTGTGTACACGTAAAAGTTGAATAATTACATTTGTGCATTACTATTATTTAACTTAATATGATTTATAATTTTATAAACAAAAAATAGGAAAAAAAACTATATATTATATTTTAAATTCTATTATATAAAGGAAAATTTCTATAAATATATTATGGTTTTGATAATTTAAAAGAAAAATAATTAAATCAAACTATTAATACAGTGGTTATATGCTGTTTTGCATCCGCTAATAAGTGATACAATTTCATACGGATTTATTTTGATGAATTTCGAGATATATATTATTAATATGTTCCTTTTTTGTCGGGGGTGGGGGGTGGTTAGTAGAGGAGTTGTTAGGCTTTTCAAAACGAGTTATAACACCCACTTAGCCCAAACGTGTAGTAGGTTTGCGATCCATGACTAAGCCCATTGCAACACACTGACCGTTTAAAGGTAAAGTATATATGTATGTTTAATTAGGGCTTGAAGATCCTATGGTGAGGAGCAACTGGTTCTTGCGAGAGTATCGTCTCTATGACGAAGCCACGCGGACTTACAAGCGCCAAGTTCTCCGCAAGATTACTTGTAACTTGTAACTTACCATCTCGGTAACGTTTGAGTGGGTATATTGATTTCTTGTTTAGTTTCCTTATTTCAATATACGATGCCTTATTTAGTTATTGTCCACCCAAACCAAACCAGACTTACTACAATTAATAATTTTTATAAAGTAGAATGCTATGTTTCTCTTGAACTGTTTTGTGTGCCTGGTCTATTAGTATACTTTTCTACAGTCATTCGTGTGGTCAGCATAACTGTATACGATACCTAAAAAAGATTAAAATATCCAAGGCTAGGCAACAACTTAAATTCCCTCATGACAGGTCCGGTTGCCTGAAAAAAGTCCATTAACCTATTTCAAGACAAAACAAGTACTAGTCTCCACCATCTTCAGTCTTGCTGTGATCTCCAGTATTGCAACTAACTGTATAATAGACCAGCCAGAACACAAACTGTATAGAATGAGCCTTTCCTCTATAGTAATAAAACGAAAAAACCAGAAATATCCCACGAATCTTCTCTTTTCCTTTACCCAGACTTAGAGGAAGGAGCAAAGCCGGCTTGACCAACGGGAGAATTCAAGCCAACTCCGTTCCACACCAAGACATTGTTGTACATTAACATTATTGCAGTAACATATCTTGGTGTACATATATCTGCAAGACAGGCGTACGAAAGCAAATAGAGAGCAATGACCACCTCTAGATTACTCTTGCGTCATAATTCAAGACCGTCGGATCTCTTTCTTGAATCATCTTCTGCGCCTACGTGTTTTCTCTCACGCAAAAGAATTCTAAAACGCTAGGAAGATCAGAACCAGATGTATTATGTTATTGTCAAAAGGGTAGTGTATATGTAAATGTCAATCAAATCTAGCAATGTTTTGAGGAGGACATTTATGGTTAACAAAGTTTTACAAATATTTATGGTTAACAAAGTTAGTTCTGCAAGAACCAAAATATGGTAATGTATATAGATGGAAATGTAAATTTATAAAAACTAACCAAACAAACAAAGTTGCTTTCACTTATATTATTCAGATGAACAACCGAAAATGGAAACGACCAACATTTAAATGCATTATGCAGATAAAACATTTAGATGAATCATTTGGATGGAAATGACAGATGAGCAAGCAAACAGATGAATCATAGGAACCTAGTCCAAATCTAGCCCCGTATAAGATATTGTTTTGGGTGAACTTTTGCGTTTTTTTGGGGCACATAGGAATCTAAGAAAATAAGACGAAAACAAAAAGGGATAACTATTTTACGACCGTAATGATAAAGAACTTGTCATGCGAAGGTGAAACCAAAATTGATTCATTTTTTTTTTTTGACACCTAACCAAAATTGATTCTTGCTTAGTGTTCTTTGAACTTAATGTTCTTTGAACATCTATACCTCGATGATCCTAAACAATGGGAAAAACTAAGTAATTAATCCAAAAATAAGTTTATTTATACACACATATATATAAATGTATTGTAATAGAAAAGTATCCATCATTGTGGATCTATGTGAGAAGTGCGTGGAAATCTAAGGAGAAGTTTAACACGGTAAGTAGTTACAGCTTCATCTTCATAATCAATCTCAGTAAACATGGCAATTCCCCGAGAAAAGGCAAACGCTCCTGTCCCTCCCACAACCTCCATAACCTCTTCCAATTTATGTGTCATGTCTCTGCTTCTAATGCTAACACTCCCCATGTACTCAGGAGTCTCCAACGTCAAATATATCACGTTAAAATCCGAGTTAGCAAAGTCTTCGTGCGGGATTATAAACCCCTCGGCTTTTCCCACGATCCTTGAATTGTCCTCGGGTCCTTCCCTGAGTGTACGCCGGAAAATCAATGCTCCTCCTCCTCCGCGTTGGGCCCGGGTCATGTGTTGAGTGGACTGGCGAGAGGAGTAGGAGGAGGATGGGATGTGGGTTTGTTGAACATAGAAGGAGAAGGAAAAGAGTGATTCTGGTGGGTCGTAATCGGGAACGGGTGAGAATAAAGCAAGTAGAAGGACGACGAGGAAAGAAGTGGCGACGGCGAGGAGGAAGATGATTCTAGTGAGCATGATTAAGAAGAAGAGAGACCAAATGAGTTTCTACCTTTTTAAAAAAACAAACGCCTTTGGTTTTAAAGTTAGATTAGTGATTCTGGTATAACTACTACTACTTTCATAAACTAACTAAACCACTACCTTTTTTTTGTTCTCAAGTTGCTATTTTCTTTTGTACACAAAGTCTAGGCGTTAAATATTTCAGTTTTGGTTTAGTTCAGTATTGTTTTTAAGCTTTTTTTTTTTTGAATGAGTAGATCTGAAATGAAACTGTTTTTCATTTCTGTTTAAATTTCAAAGAAAAAAAATTATTATAATAATTCCAATTAATTACTTTTAACTAACATTATATATTTTCAGCATTAATAAATGTATTTTTAATATCTCTTATTAGCTGAACGCGTTCAACGTGAACAAAACATGTATACTTTTTTAGCTGAATTCACCATATTGTACCATATAAATTAATATAAAATCGGGCAATTCTTTTAAATACGACCAAATGAAGTTTTTGTTCCATATCTAACACATACGGATCAAAACTTCCAAAAATAACATTTATTAAATGTACAATGACTAAAATGTCCTCTATGTTAATAAACCTTCCAAACGCACACAAATCAGAAAATATCAATTCAAAATTTGACGGCGAACGCTTTCGATTTCGGCATCGCGTCAATTCGATCTCCGAGAATCACACCAATATTGGCAGCGTAGCAACTGAGAACGACGGCGATAGCAATTGAAAACGGCGGCCATAGCAATGAGCCCAGCTCCAGCGGTGATAAAAGGACGACGGCGACCAAAACGCGATTGGCAAGGATACCTATGGTAACTAACAATGGCCTGAACAAGCGATCTCAGTAGGGCCCATCCGAATTGAATATGCGACATGTAATCTCTCTCTCTCTGCTTGTTGTTTATGATCGCCATTTATGAGTTTGATCTGATCTCCAATGACATGGATTTTAATCACTATTGAGAGTTGAAACATTATCCTACGTTTGTGAAGATTTTCTGAAACTCTGGTCTAGTTTGTGAAGATGCTAGGCTCTATTTTTCTTTTGATTGCTTCTTTAATTTTGGGTAGCCCAAATAGTTTGTTTGTCTTTTTGATATGGGAACATGGTTACAGATAAAACGCTTGGAATCTTGCTATCGACTGCATTTAACATGAGATACAAGGAGAGACTAACAAAAGTAGACACTGCTCATATAACAGCTTCAAAAAGTTATTGTGTCAACCGGGGGAGGTCAGAGGTGCAGTTATAAGACCCATTAATTGGTGCGTTTATCTTCTCATTAGTGATATGTAATACGATACTCAGATCATTTGGTAATAATTGTGTCCAATTTTGTATTCAGGAAGTATATGCATAAAGGTATTAGCATATGGGTTGGGAGCATCATGAGGTTGAAGCCATTGATGTTGACCGTATTGATCTGATGTGGAAAGATACCGAGCTGCCACCATTTCTTCATTAATATGTATTTATAAACATTAGAATTTTTTTCTAAAAACTTGAAAAAGTCTTTCTATGATTTGATGTTATTCTACGGCATACGAAGTGCAATTTGTCGTTCTTTTCTTCATTTTAAATAAAGCAACTTGGCTATAAAAACAAGAAAAATACCTCTGATCCATATGCTCTCACAAAATTTGGCTGGAAACAATGCTAATAGGTTTATTTGATCTACTAGTAATTAACATAAGATTTAGGAAGTCATTCCTAAATTTATAAAAATGTTTCCTAGAAATTCAAAAAGGCTTCCTAAATTTCTTAAATTAATAAAACAATTCTAGATATTTAAGAAAAAATCATACAAATTTTAGTAAGGTCTTCCTAAGAGTTTAGAAAGATAACCTAAATGCTTATAAATGTTTCCATAAACATTAAAAAAAAAATTCTAAATTTAGGAAGGTCTTCCTGAAAGTTTAGAAATAATTCCTAAATGTTTATTCGATTTAGTAAGAACATACGATTCCGAAAGCTTTTTTTACTAGATTTTAAACTTTAGGAAGACTTTCCTACATATGTAAGAATTCTTCCTAAAAATTCAAAAAGCCTTCCTAAATTTCATGTGGCAATATTTGTAGCAATAATAAACCTCTGGTAGTTTCGAGGTGTACTAAATACACGAACGTGCAGAAATGATGAAAGTCAAGAAAAATTACCAACACCTTTCCTAAATTTGTAAGAATTCTTCCTAAACAATCAAGAAAAAGTTCCCTTTGGTTTAGGAAAACCTTCCTTTGTTTTAGGAAGACCTTCCTTTGTTTTAGGAAGATTCTCTTTGATTTAGGAAGACCTTTTTAAATGTATAGGACGGCTTCCTAAGTTTGAATTGCTGCTGTAGAAACTGATTTAACACCATTGTTACATGATGATGAGTCAGGAGACACACACACAGTGGTAATGCTACAATTGTTACTTTAAAATAAAAAAGAGTTTATCTTTCAAAAATTTGGGATGCACGTAGTGAAGCGTACACCAACGCCAGAACGAGAACATAAAACGATTGTTAGTTTTCATATTGTGTTGACATATCTGATCAAATTTGACCATTTAAAAACTTACTAAACATATCTGACCAAATTTGACCATTTAAAGATAAATTATTTGACCATTTAAAAACTTACTAAACATTCAAGTAAGAGAAAACGATTTTTAGTTTTCATATTGTGTTGATATATCTAACCAAATTTGAGTTGTTGTATAAATGAATACAAAGTTATCATTATACGTTTTCGGAAAATCTTTATAAATAAGTAGGATGGCTTCCTAAATTTTATGAAAGTATTCCTAAACTTTCTAAATTATTAACAAAGTTTCTTAAACTTTTTCGAGATTTTCATTGACTATTATAAAACATTCAAAAATTCTTTAAAAAGCCTTTTAAATGTTTAACGGAAGGTCTTCCTAAATGTTTATGACGGCTTCCTAAAAGTGTATGACTGTTTCCTAAATTTGAGTTGTTGTATAAACATATACAAAAGTTTTCGTTACACGTTTAAATATAAATTATTTGACAAGAAAATGTGTATGTCTGCTTCCTAAATTTGAGTTGTTTTTTAAACAGATATAAAGGTCTTCCTAAATTTGAGTTATTGTATAAATAGACACAAAGTTATCATTTATACTTTTTAGGAAAACCTTCATAAGTATGTAGGATGACTTCCTAAATTTAAGTTGTTGTATAAATAAAAATTTAGGAAGATTTTCTTAAATGTATACAAAAACTTCCAAAAATTTATTTGAGCTAATATTTATTACCATATGGTTTTGGAAGGCTTTCCTAACATGTATAAAATGCAAACTTTTGTGTACCATTTAAACAACAACTCAAATTTAGGAAGTTGTAATACACATTTAGGAAGACTTTCCTAACACGTATAAATGCAAAAATTTTTGGATATGTGTAACAAATAAACCAAGGTATCATTCGGTAAATCTGTAAAAATTATTTTGTATGTATAAACTTGTTTTTCGGAAACAATTCTACATGTTTAGGAATGTCTTCCTAAAAACAAAATATGTTAAAATTGAAAACAAAAATTATGCATACAGATAGAATCGAACATGAGGCTCAGAGAACTTACAGCTTCACAAGCAATTTGTGTAACCAATAGACCAAGCTATCATTTGAGAAATTATTGGTTTATATAACGTGGATATGATTTTTTTTAGGAAACAATCCTACATGTTTAGGAAGACATTCCTAAATCATTTAAAATTGTCAAAGTTATCATTCTACGATTGTAGGAAAATATTTGATTTAGCAAGTAAAAATTATTTCTAAAACTTCAAGAAGACTTTCTTAATTCCAAAATTTAGGAAACATTTCCAAAATACTCGAGATACAAATTGATAGGAATTGTGTTTAACAACAATGCTTTAACGAAAATAAACTGAAAATGAATTCTTTTTTCTTTTGGTGTCCGCTATTCCATAATAAGCAAATCAATATAATTTATTTTTATCAATGCAAATAGTATGTTTTTGAGTTGTCTATCATCTTCATGTTTCTGCATAAGATTGGATTTCATCTTCTTTGTTTGATCAACCTTTGCTTTAGCAGAATCTGATAGTTCCATCAGGTTTTTCCTAAGCCAATATCAGAAGCACTTCGAGCAGCATCAGTGGCATCAACCACAGCAATTCCAATATCAGCTTTGTTCAAGGCAGGTGCGTCATTCGCTCCATCACCAGTCATACTGTATATGTGTTTTCGAGATTGTAATCTCTTCACAAACTCATATTTATGCTCTAAATTCAGGAAAAACGTGTGTCAGATATCGCTCAAAGATCATAGTTACAAATATTGTAGTTTACAAGAAAGTAAGATACTAAGGTTACGTGGAAAGACTCCTAACCGTCGGTGTTCTGGATACGTTCATCAATGGAAACTGCTTTTGTATGAGATCAAAACCAGTACATGTTTGTACCCATTCCAAGCCTTCTTCATGTTTCTTTGGCAATCGCAAGCTGGTCACCTGAAAGTAATATTATTTTTTGGCATTTTGTGAGTACACATTGAATCTAAAGTCGGGAGTGAGCTGAAAAAAACACAACCGTTGTACTTGTGATCATTTTAACACTGACTCCAAGTGCTCGTTCAATTGTTTGTGCACTGTCATGACGATCTCATGCTGAAATTTCTTTGATTCGTGTCAGTTACAAGGCCGGGACAAGATTTATCATTCACATAGGATTCACTATCAAACGGTTCCGGCAAACTGAGAAGCTCCGGCAATACGTTGGAGAGATGGGAGCTTGAGGAGGATCTGGTCTCCTAGTAAACAATACCATACCATGAATACCCCTACCTTTAAGAAACCTAGAGCGTAAACACCAACATCAAATTAGCAAAATCAAGACAATCAAAATCAACACATTTTTGGATTTCTTGATTCACAATAGCATATCAAAGTTACATATCTAAAAAACTGGATTGAAATCAGAAAAAAAAACAAAAGGATATGTGAATGTGCTCGACACTTTTGAGTATCTAATTAAATCTCGTGAATTGAGAATCAGTTTTTGAGTTAGATATACTCCGTCGATCTCCGTCGTCGAACTATATGATCTCCTATGTTGGCTTCGAGCCTCCGTGATCTCTGATCACCTTCATCGTCTTCGATCCAGTCGCCAATCTCCGTCGTCCTGGAGTCATCGTCGAGAAATATTTTTGAGAAACTGTTTTTCTAATTAAAATGATAATTGTTTATATGAAGGAGGGCTATTTAGTCATTAGTAGATAAAAGATGCGATAGAAGATTTTTAGCGTGTGTGGTATTTGTGGAATGAAAACTAGTTTCCATGTTATTTTGAGAAATTCCTCTATAAAATTTCTTATTATTAGTTATTTATTTGTTAAAAATGACAAAATACAACAGTTGAGTCATGGGTCTGGAAAAAGCTTTTGAAACTTTTTCCCCATTGCTGCCACTTTTGTCAGAACAGAAACCAAGAATGGTAACTCTGTTTTTTTTGTCTGGTCTGATTACTGGCACCCGTTGGGAAGACTCATTAATGTGGTGGGAGACATGGGTACGACTCAGCTGGGAGTTGGAAGACAGGCTAGAGTCTCTAATGTGACTTTCAACTCTGAATGGAGGTTTAGACGTTGTCGGGATGCCTTGTCGCAGCAACTAATTGGGCAAATACGAGGTATCCCAGCCCCAAAACAGGCATGAGGAGAGGATGTTGTTCGGTGGCATCATGCCCCAGATGTGTTTCGAAACAGTTTCTGAACCTCTAATGATATAAGAATAAGGGGGTATGTTCTTATAGAGGAGGTGAATCAGTGAAATCAAGCAGCTGGTTTGAAAACTCTTTCTACTTGATCAAATGATGGATTTGATGGGGAATGAGATGGGATCCTTTCTGCTGGTTTTAGAACTCTTTCAGAGGAATCAGTGAATGGAATGGAGTGAGAGTGGATCGAGAGACGCCACACAACTTTATGAGAATAAGCTGTGATAAGTCTAATACTTAAAGAGCAATGAATCGCACAAAGCTTAGAGAATACAAGGGTTTTGTTCTTAGACAAGAAACGGCTGCTTTATTGATTCTAGCGTAAAAATACAAGGCTGTGAGAGTGGACCTTATATACTGGTCCAAACAGCTATGCCCTTCTAGGGGTCTTTGAAGCAGATTACATGTGAATAATAACTATGCTTAAAAGAAATAATGTGGGCAACATATGCCTTACTCTAATAGAAATGTAAATAAACTTAAACAGAAATAAACCAAAGTTTTATTAGCCCAAATAATCATATGGAAATGAAATAAAACACATACCTTAGGCTTAAGTAGCCGAGATAGTGAAAATGGAAACTCCTTGGCTCTTTGGCATAACCGGCCATTCATGTGCATAAGAATCAAAGTCTATATCTGGACCGTCATATGTGAACTCTTCTTGACGTGTACTAGTAGCTTGCTTGCCTTGATCTCCAAGTATGTCTTGAGTAGGATCCTTTGGTGTGATGGCGAGCTTGTTTAGCTGGTACGTGATATCTTCAAGCCCTTGCTGATTCATTAAAGTGCTTTCAGCTTTGTTAAACTCTTCTTGAAGTCTTCTTGTACCGGATCTTATCTTTGATGGCTCTCTCATTGTAGGAAGCTTGTCTTTAATGTCCTTAGCTGAGTCGATGTCATCATCATTCCCTCCTCGTTGAGAAGGTTCTTACCTTAGAACTGATTCATATGCATCAAAAGGAGCAATATCAGTGATATTAAACGTTGATGAAATGTTAAACTCACCTGGAAACTCTAGTTTGTAGGCATTGCTGTTGATGCGCTCCAGGACTTTGAATGGTCCATCTCCTCTTGGTGAAAGCTTGGACTTCCTATGCTTGGGGAACCTCTCATGGCCATTGTGTAGCCAAACCCAATATCCTGGTTAAAAGGTAACTTCTTTCCTCCCTTTATCCGCTTGCTTCTTATACTGAATCATCTTCTTCTCTATGTTTTCCCCAGCTTTGAGGTGTAGTTTCTTGACAAACTCAGCTTTACTTTCTCCATCCTGACTTGCATGCTCGTGTGGAGGCAATGGTGAAAGATCCAGCAGGGTAAGACACTTAAAACCATAGAAAATCTTAAAAGGTGAAAGATTAGTAGCAGAGTGGGGAACTAGATTATATGCAAACTCAATTAAAGGTAAACAATCAAGCCAGTTCTTTAAATTGTTACTGATGGTGGCCCTCAAAATGGTGGATAAGGTGCGGTTCACCACCTCTGTTTGCCCATCTGTTTGAGGATGGCATGTAGTGAAGAAGAGCAGCTTAGTTCCTAGCTTCCTCCAAAGTGTTTTCCAAAAGTGGCTAAGGAACTTTGTATCTCTATCTGATACAATGGTTATGTGTAAGCCATGTAAACGCACCACCTCCTTAAAGAATAGATCTGCTGTTTAAGTTGCATCATTGGTCTGAAGTGCACCATCTTAGAGAATCGATCAACAACTACAAAGATGGAGTCTTTGTGTCTGATCTTTGGAAAACCTAAGACAAAATCCATGAAAATATCTACCCAAGGCATGTTAGAAATAGGAAATGGAATGTAAAGACCATGAGGATGTAACCTAGATTTGACTTTAAGACAGACAATGCATTTGGAGCAGAATCGCTCTATATCTCTTTTAAGAGGAGGCCAGAAGAAATGCTCCACTATGATGCTCAAAGTCTTGTCTACACCGAAATGACCTATCAGGCCACCTCCATGTGATTCTCTTAGCAGCAAATCATGCATGGAACCTTGTGGAATGCATAGACTCTTGTCTCTAAACAAGAAACTGTCATGCTGATAGAATGGCCCTAAAGCTCCTTTGTTACTTTCTTTGTAGATACCTGAAAAGTCTTGGTCTGTTTCATATAAAAGCTTAATATGTTCAAAACCCATTACCTTAGACTCCATGGTGGTGATAAGAGTATATCGCCTGGATAGTGCGTCATCTACTATGTTTTCTTTGCCCCTCTTGTACTTGATGATGTAGGGAAAGATTTCTACAAACTCTAACCATTTGGCGTGTCTCTTCTTCAGGGTCGTTTGCCCTCTCAGAGGCTTGAGAGTTTCATGATCTGTATGAATGACAAACTCTTTAGATAGTAAGTAATGTTGCCAAGTTTCTAGAGATCTCACCAAGGCATAAAGTTCTTTGTCATAGGTGGGATAGTTTAAGGCTGCTCCATTGAATTTCTCACTGAAGTAAGCCAGTGGTCGCCCTCCTTGGGTAAGTACAGCTCCTATTCCAGTCCATGATACATCACATTCAATCTCAAAAGTCTTATCAAAGTTAGATAATACCAGTACTGGCGCATGAGTAAGACTGTTTTTGAGTTTGTTGAATGCTTCTTCCTGTGCTAGTCCCTATTTAAAAGCAACATTCTTCTTGATTACTGAGGTTAATGGGGCGGCAATGGTGCTGAAATCTCTAACAAACCTCCTGTAGAAGCTTGCTAATCCATGAAAGCTTCTTACATGCCCAATCGTCGATGAAGTTGGCCATTCCTGTATGGCTTTGATCTTCTCCTCATCAACCTTTAATCCCTAAGAACTTACAACAAATCCTAGAAGGTTCAGGTTTGCATAAAGGTTCTCAGCTCGCAATGTTTCAAGTACTTGTTCTAAGTGTTTCAAGAGATCATCTAAGCAGGTACTGTAAATCAATATGTCATCAAAATAGACAACTACAAACTTTTTTTGTTGGTGTCTGAAATTCATTCGTAAGGAAAGAAACATAAGAACAAAGAGAACCCAAACCATGGAAAACAGAATACATAACATCAATCACCTAAAAGTAAGATGAATTAGAGCTTCTCAACGAAGACGATCATGGAGTCATGTCGCTATCTCTCGTGCAATAACATTCGAATTATGACTTTCTATTTCAAAAGTGCAATGGTCAAAACCAACTTGTAAGCTATTGATTTGCACAATCAAACTCAAAATCTGGCCAATTCTGAAGGTTTAGCTATAGCATCTATTCCAGAATGACAGTCTCATGCTATTCAATTGTTCGTCTTACATATATCTTTGAGATTTTGTATCGCCCACAAAATACATCGTAGTGCTGCTACAGTTTTATTCCCGAACATGTGAAAGCTTCTCCCGCATTAAACAGAACCGAGCTTGAATCATCTCGACAAATCCATGATCCACCACTATCAAGAACTGTATTCCTCTAGTGAGCATTGACATTACATTTTACTGTACTTGGATAAGGACATTGCCAGCAGAACTGATATAATACTCGGTGGTAAGTCTTAAGGCAGGCGGAAGATGGGATTTGTAAGCTGCCTATAACGCTCTCTCTTACAGATCGGTGGATAAAAGGTGGTAGAACAAAGACTTGAATCCAAAAGTCTTTGAGCCGAGGTGGAGTCTAACAAGTTGGCTTTTACACTCTCTCTTGATAGACGGTTAAAGGGGGAAGTGATGGTTGATCGAATGGCACCACGCATGTATGAAGGTTCTCTGATACTGCACACAAGCACTCGGCCTTGGTGAATCTCACACGCAAGAACACAAGTACGAATCTAGACAAGCGGCGGCCGCTAGGTTTAAAAGAAAGTTTGTCTTTTTATTGATAATCAAAAGGTAACCAAAAATACAATGCTGCATGGGAGCTTTATACACAGCTCGTCAGCTAGCCCTAAGGACGAAACATAAAATAAAATGACAACATAAAAGCCTAGCAAACTAACAAAATGCACAAAGGCAAATACACAAAAAGGAAAGTTCATTAACGAAAAGAAAATAAAAGCAACTAAGCCTATGCTCGTGGCCTTCTTCTGGTGCTCGATCCTGGGGCTCTTGGACGTGCTAAGAACCACTAGGACAAGTCATCTTACCTGCACAGATTGTATAAATTGAATATACCTGGTTTTGGCGCACAATTGTCGGGAATGTTTTAGTCGTGGTTGTGTCTGGTTCTGGTCCGTTCCATGCTGGATTTTTGGTGATTCCATCTTCTTGATGTCCAGTGAAGTCGAGATGATAGATGTCTTCCAGTGTATTCCCGTGGTTAGCTCCCAAAACGTCTTCTTTCTCCATTTGTTCTCTCTCAGCGTCAAGACTTGTTTCCGCAGTATCTTGAGGCTCAGATGTGATCTGCACTAGATTCTTGGTTTTTGGACTCCATTTTCTGCCAAGTAAACAGACTTACCTTGGGCTGTACGTGGTTGATCTTCCTTGAGGCCCAACCTTGCAAAATCCTCCAATATGTCCATATCGGGTGCGTTGTAGCTATCGTTGAGGCCGGCTTATGGTGGTGGTGTTCTGAACGCGTCTCCCAGCTCCATTTTGTTTAGGAGGGTCTCCACAGCTGTATTGAACCCTTTTCTAAGTCTCCTGGTCTCAGACCGTGTCATTGGTGAAGACTTGACCACCGATACGTGCTCCCGGGCCCGGGTCGTTACAAAACCGTTCCTGAACTTAGACACTCTTTAAACAACATTAGTAGCACAGTGCCCTTGGTATAAAGGGTCTTATGAATCATATTTGTAGTAGATAAGTAAAGGTTAGACTTACTTACCTCAACCTCTTTTCTCATATGGACTTGTAACTCATGTACCTCGGAT
Organism: Alliaria petiolata; assembly: GCA_020283515.1. NCBI lineage: Eukaryota > Viridiplantae > Streptophyta > Magnoliopsida > Brassicales > Brassicaceae > Alliaria > Alliaria petiolata. The sequence continues at coordinate 22,408,075 of JAHZTW010000006.1, forward strand.
GGGGTGAGAGCCGCAAGGTTATACTTTTTGTCCTCGTACGTGAATGAGTAATGATTGGCGTGGCCATGGTGGTGGGAAGCTCGGTTAAACTGCCACGGTCTACCCTGCAGTATGTGTCCAGCTAGCATAGGTACCACGTCACAAGTGACTTGGTCTAGGTACTTGCCCATGCTGAATGGCACAAAAACTTTCTCCACGATCTTTAACTCCGTTTGATCGTTTAGCCACCTTAGCTTGTATGGTCTCGGATGCTTAATCCTCTCAATTCCTAGCTTATCCACCATATACTTGCTAGCCAGGTTAGTACAAGAATCACCATCTATAATCAGATTACATACCTTTCCCTTGATGGTACATCTTGTATGAAATATGTTTTCTCTTTGTACTTTCTCTTCGGTGTTGATGAGTACACTTAGCACTCTTCTGGTCACTAGCATCTCGCCGGTGTCAGGGTACTGAATGTCATCACTGTGATCACTAGCATCATCATCTTCCTCATCTTGAGACTCAAAGTCTCCACTAGGTGTGAGAATCATCACTCGCTGGTTTGGGCATTCTCTTGCTATGTGACCTCTGCCTTGACACTTAAAACACTTTATATCACGAGTTCTTTGATTAGTACTAGGGAACTTACTTTGCTCTGGCCGGTTGAACTTAGGAGGCTTTGTGTTTTTCCCTTTGAACCTGGAATCAATCTCCACGGTCTTGCCTTTGTCTAGCGGTCTAGAACTACTTGAGGCCCATGGTTGAGATGATTTGTTGCGGCTAGTGAGAGATGTCTTGCGCTTGATCTGCTGCTCCACTTGTACAGAGAGATGCAATAGCTCGTGCATTCCACTGTATTGGAGTCTCTCCACCTTTCTTGCAATTCTTTCTTGCAAGCCATCTATGAATTGAGCCATCAAAGCTTCCTCGGACTCTTCTAACTCCAGGGAGTTCATTAGCTTATCAAACTCCTCAAAATATTCATCTACGCTCATGGTTCCCTGAGACAACTTACGAAAATGTTTCTGTAAGTATCTATGATAATGTTCAGGGACATACCTTTGTCTTAGGAGGAACTTCATGCCACTCCATGTAGCTACTGGTCCAAAACGTTGCGTTCTCCTCTTGGCTACGCTTCTGTCCCACCATGAGAGTGCATTCTCAGTGAGCTGTGTTGCGGCCACGACCACTTTCTTGCGCTCCACGTACCCGTAGCATTCAAAGATATGCTCTAGGTGTCTCTCCCAATCCAGGCATACTTCTGGATTTGAACTAACAACTCCTCTCTCAAGGCTGCCATCATTTGTACCATGGCGTCTTGGGGAACTCCTTCTCCTTCAGTCATGGTGCTTGTAGCGTTTGTAAAACTTTGCAAGACTTAACAAACAGATCAAAGTACCACGGCAAACAAAACTCAAACAAAACAGAAACAACTAGCTTATTCAAGCAATCAAGCGGTTGCACCAATTGCTTAAACAGAACTAATTAAACGGCAGCAACTTGAAACAAACATTTTATGCTTTTCTTTTTGACTACTAAATGAAACAAATGCAAACAGAAGCAACTTTTTATGATTTTAGGGTTTATAGATCAGATCTAATGCAAGAGAAGCAAAGAGAAATACAACTTAACAAGCGGGCAAGCAAACATATTCGATTCTCTTGGGGTTTTCTTTTAAACCTAAGCAGAAACTAAACAGGCCAATGAAACAACACTCACAATTTTTATGGGTTTTCTTTTAATGAAACAAAGCAGAACACAAAGCAAAATAGAAGCAAAGTAATGAAACGAAAATGGGATAGGGGTAGAAAAACCAATGGTAGAACCTTTGTTTGCTCTGATACCAGATGATATAAGACTCGGTGGTGAGTCTTAAGACATGCGGAAGATGGGATTTGTAAGCTGGCTGTAATGCTCTCTCTTACAGATCGGTGGATAAAAGGTTTTAGAACAAAGGCTCGAATCCACAAGTCTTTGAGCCGAGGTGGAGTTTAACAAGTTGGCTTTCACGCTCTCTCTTGTTGGACGGTTAAAGGGGAAAGTGATGGTGGATCGAATGGCACCACAAATGTATGAAGGTTCTCTGATAGTGCACACAAGCACTCGACCTTGGTGAATCTCACACGCAAGAACACAAGTACGAATCTAGACAAGCGGCGACCGCTATGTTTAAAAGAAAGTTCGTCTCTTTATTGATAATCAAAAGGTAACCAAAAATACAATGCTGTAGGGGAGCTTTATAAACAACTCGTCAGCTAGCCCTAAGGCCGAAACATAAAATAAAACGACAACAAAAAAGCCTTGCAAACTAACAAAACGCGCAAAGGCAAAATTACACCAAAAAGGAAAGTTCATTAACGAAAAGAAAATTAAAGCAACTACCATCTCCAGTGGTTAGCTCTATTTTTTACTCTAAATATAGAGTTCTCTATAAATAGAGAGTAGGTTTACTGCAATGGTTACCTTTATTTTTTACTCTAAAAAAAGACTCAGTAAATTCTATTTTTTTAATTATTAATTTTTTATAGGTCCTTTTACTTTCCAAGAATACAAATTTTATCCATTTATATTATATATTTAACAAAAAATAATTTCATTAAAATTAAATATTTACCGGAAAAATAATTTTAATCGTGTATCATGTTATTTTTAATTTAATATCATTCAATGTTCCATTTACATATTTTAATTAATTAAATAATTAGTTATTATTGATTTAATTTTGTTTTAGTGTAAAAATAAAACTTATAATTTTTGTTTAGATACAAAATAAAAACATATTATGTGTAAATGATTATTTTGTAAATACAAAAGCTCCACTCTAAAAAATAGAGATTTCTATTTGTGACTCCAAATTTGAAGTTAGAAATAGAGATCTCTATTTTTATAGTAGGATATAGAGTACCATTGAAGATGGTTTTACTCTAAAAATAGAGTTTAGAGGCAAAAATAGAGTCTCATTGGAGATGCTCTAAGCCTATGCTCGTGGCCTTCTTCTGGGGCTCGATCCTGGGGCTCTTCGACGTGCTAAGAACCACTGGGCAAGTCACTTACCTGCACAGATTGTATAAATTGAATATACCTTGTTTTGGCGCGCAATGGTTGGGAATGTTTTAGTCGCGGTTGTGTCTGGTCCTGGTCCGCTCCATGCTAGTTTTTTGATGATTCCATCTTCTTGATGTCCAGTAAAGTCGAGATGATAGAAGCCTTCCAGTGTCTTCCCGTGGTTAGCTTCTGATATACTCATATATTTCGCATATTTAGCTTGCATTTAGAATAGGTTTTTCATGCTTACATCATTCATAATAGACTATTTTGCATCATTTGTACCATTTTAAGTCCTAGAACACTTTGCATTAGCATTTGCATGGTTTCTTGCATATTTGCATCTTTTTCAGGCTGTTTTGAATACTTGGAACTGTGATGGGTGCTGGGCATTAACAAGAAAATGAAAGAAGAGCATAAAAGTTGGCAGAAATCAAAAAAAAAAAAAAAAAAAACTTGGACAAAAGAAAAGGAGCAAAGATCGACGGCACGATCGACCAAGGCCAGTCGATTCAGCCAAGATCGAGAGGTAGATTGAGCAGAACTACTTGATCTAGGAATAGATCGACCGCATGATCGACCAAACTGAGCCGATCCAAAGAAGATCGACTGACCGATCGACTGAACCACCCGAACCAAACACTGATCGAGTCAAAGATCGGCCAACTGACTCGATCCAGAAGTAGATCGACTGACCGATCGACTGAACCACTCGAACCATCTGAAGTTGACCCAGAAAAGTTTTTATGCTTTAGTGAAAGTGGTAGACATACTTTCTGTCTCTTGTCCCTTGTCTCTTGCCCCTTGTCTCTTGCCCCTTAACCCCTCTTTTAAGGCCAAGAGCCATATTTAAAACTCTATATAAGGAGTGTTTATGTGTTTGTAATATTCATTCAGTTTTTCATCAAGTAAACAATCAAGTCTTTATATTCTCTCTTTCAAGGTTTTCTTAAGTGTTCTTATAAGCTTTCCCTTGTTCTTGAGTTTTATAGTTCTTATTTTGGTTCTTTAAAACTTGTATTTTTATTATATAGATTTCGTATTCAACATATTCTAAAGTTAAGTCTTTCTTCTTAATTCTTGTTTAAATCTTTTGTTAAGAACTCTTATTTTATAGATAGCAAGTGTTTAAATTATTCTAAAGTCAAATCCTTCTTCTTAGTTTTTATTTAGATCTTTTGAAAATCCTTGTATTTTATTATCTTCCACAAGTATTTAATTAAATTTCAATCTTTCTCAAAAACCTCATTGGTCATGTTCCTTAACTCTAAACTTAAGTTTAAAGGAGATAAGAACATGATTTGTGAGTAAACCGTCTAAGATTTAAGGTTGGGATGATTAAGGAAGTTGGAGACTAAAAACTTGGTTTGTTTTTTATCATGTACTTCATTTTAATTCTCTTCTTGGATTTGGGGGTTTTAAGGTCTAGAGACTCTCTAACGAGATCTCTTTAATCTAGGGATTTCCTTATCCTAACAAGACTTAGGAAATCCCTTAAAACCAAATCCAAGAGACTAGCTCATCCTTTCCCACACATCATGGATGCTTAGGGAGCTAGTTAAACCATTTTTTTTAAGATCCATTCTTAATGTTCTTCACCTTTTCTTTCCACCAAACATCATGGGTTAGGAGGAAAGGGTGAAGAAAGGATTTATGCCACACATCATGGATAAATCTAATTTGGTTTCTTAAGGTTTAGAGAAATAACTAAAAGAGTAAGAATTTATGTTTTTAAACCCCAAGTTCGAATCTTCAACTTCCCTAAGCATGATTCCCAACCTAGAATCTGTTTTTAATAATTTACAACCAAAAAACCATTTTCCTCTAGTTTTATGTTTGTTTATCTTGATTAAATTTCCATTAAATAGTTTAATTATGCAATATAGTTTTATAAATTTGTAAAATTGTGTTTTTATCATTCTATTATTTTTAGGAATTGCTTAGAGTCTTGTATTATTACCTGTTGTTGATTTGGTAATTGTTTGAATTTTAGAAATAGTTTTTCTTATTATCTTGCTACTCACCATCAAATCTGTATAATAAATCCGGTTTTAGATTTGTATTTTATTAAATTAGTAGATCTATTGTTTTATTATTCTAGAGTCATCTAGTACTAATATAACCCTTCTGTAGGGATTGTAAAATAATTTTCGTGTCTATTTACAAACCGCAAGTAATTAATTTAGAATTCTTCACCCATTTAACTCAAATTTTGCTTAGCTTCATATAACTTTTGTAATCTTAGTAGCTTTCACCCCAAGGTTGGTTTGACACCTAAATTACTACAACTGCAAAAATACCTTTAGGTTTTGATTACCAAACCGGTTAAAATCCTGTTTATCAGCTTCCAAAACGTTTTCTTGCTCCATTTGTTCTCTCTCGGCTTCAAGAATTGTTTTTGCGGTATCTTGAGGCTCAGATGTGATCTCCACGAGATTCTTGGTTTTTGGACTCCATTTTCTTCCAAGTAAACAGACTTACGTTGGGCTGTACATGGTTGATCTTCCTTGAGGCTCAGCCTTGCAAAATCCTCCAATATGTCCATATCGGGTACGTTGGAGCTATCGTTGAGGCCGGCTTGTGGTTGTGGTGTTATGAACGCGTCTCCCAACTCCATTGTGTTTAGGAGGTTCTCTACAGCTGTATTGAACCCTTCTCTAAGTCTCCTGATCTTAGACCGTTTTATTGGTGAAGACTTGAACACCAGTACGTGCTCTCGGGCCTTGGTTGGATCGGTTGGGTCGATATCTTCATCAGGAACATTGCAACACAAACCATTCATACCATTGTTAACCATCAGAGCTACTGTGTTATTCATGCCTCTTCAATGTTTGTCTTCTTTGAAATCCTTAAATATCAATTGTAACATCCTGATTTCAGAAATATGAAAGTATATGTGGGAAGGCTTAATATAATTGATTTGGCTACCTATGTCACAAAAGTGCACTTATCTTTTCGGCACTGGTCCTGAGAGAATTCTAAAGTTAAGTGTGCTTGAGCTGGAGTAGCATTATGATGGGTGGCATATCGGGAAAAGATCGCGTGGTGATTGGAGGGTCAGTAGTTCATGACTTTCGAGCTTCTCGGCTAACGCACCGACCGTCAGAAGGGGTGGTTGATATGCTCTCAAATTTACCCTAGAGCTACTCTCTCAAATTAAGAGATCAGCTGTAGTACTTAGAGATCAAATCCACAGAGAAGGGATAGTCACACACCAGTTTTCTAAATTCGAATTAAGCTAAGTAGAAATAATTAAAAGTAAAGACAGCAGGTAATTAAAACGGTGTAAGTTCAGGAAACAAAACGCTAGGTTCAGGGAAATTCTTAGGTGATCTAAATTGCAGGTCTAGACAGAATGTTAGGAATTATTAAGCACTGTTCTAGAACTCGAAACACTAATGTAAAATCACCAACTCTCGCTGCGAAGATTATCTATGTCTAAACCCTAGAATTCCAAATCTCTTTGCAAATTCAAACAATTCAGACAAGCATTAATTTCAGGTTCAATTGTTCACAAAATCCTAAACCAAAACTCTTTGCGAATAGGTATTTTGCTCATCTAACACTAGTTCAGGCAATCAATAACACTCTCGTATCTACTAATTAACCTAAGATCAGATTCTAGGTCGCGAAGCTAGAATAAGCATTAAACACAAATCCAGATGAAGAACTCTAATGATTTTATCCTAACAATTTAATTTGACCTAACAATTCATTAATCACCCTTGAAAAACCCTAAACCTAACTAGCAAACTACTCAGACATGGTGAATGAAACAAACATCATGAATAAAGAAGATTGCATAAAAGAAATCAGTAGAAATAATGGAGTTCCAAATTTGCTCTGAAGGAGACAAATTCTTCTCTCTAAAAATCTCTAAGACAGAAAATTATTAAAAAGTATTCAAAGGTAATGAGGCTAAACAATGCCTGAAATCTATTTATAGAAGAGGATTTTCGTCCAGGGGCAATCTTGTAATTTTTCAAAACTTTGGGCACTTTCTTTTTTTCCAATAGAAGTCGGCAAAACGTGTCGGTCTCGTCTGGTGTCGATCGACACAGCCCTATGCGTAAATCTGCTCTCTCGACTTCATCACTTTGGCTGCTTCTCCAAAATGCTTCAAAAAGCTTCAGAATCTCCAATTATGCTCCAAACGTAGTCCAACCTATAAAGACTCAGAAAAGACTCTATAAAAAAACACTTATATCATGGTCCAAAAACGGGTAAAAACCATGATATATCAACTCCCCCAGACTTAACTTTTGCTTGCCCTCAAGCAAAACATAAACTAAATATAGAGTCGAAGTTTGAAAACCGAAATATCCAGCTAACCTTCAGAACGCCACAACTCATTAACACTCTTGAATCCACATGCAGTAGAGCCAACCTTAGAAAAGTTCAGTGTACTTACCACATGCTTAGCAATCTCCCAACTTAAGTCCAGATCCTTTCCTTAGATAAAATTTCGAACTGTAATAGTGGTATTGCCAAAGAACTTTGCTGATTCTTTCCCTTCCTTAATGCCTGAACTAGATTCTCTTTGTACAGCTCTCCTATTTTCTCCTCCCTTAGTCAACTTCTGCCCATTTTCAGGGTGTTCTAAGATCTTTTCATTGACTCTTCTTACTCTTTTGAAGTCTCGGTGCATGAGAGCGACCAAGGAAATGAGGAACAACAGCAGGGAGGGACTTGAGTTCGGGTGGGATACTATTTTTTCCTGCAGAATCATCAAAAGAAACACCAAGCCTTCTACGAGAATCTCGTGGCTTGCATAAGTGTGCAACAGCTTTTGAACCTTTGGTATTCTTATTGACAAGATCAGGGGGTTTGGAATTTATTCCAGGAAATGTGTACCTTTGCTTTCTCCGAGATTTCTGGGATGCAGGATGTGGAGGCATCTGTTTGACATCAGTTGATGAACTTGCTTTAGTGGCTCGTGGTTTGCTTCCCGGAGGGTGTCGATCGATGCTTGAGGTGTCGATCGACACTGAGGTTGGAGCTCGTGCACTTTTTCTGCAATTCAGCTCCGCAATCCTTGTTTCCATGATGAAAACGTCTTCCTCCATCGGCTTGTCATTGATTTGAACATCTTCTCTTCTCATAGTCTTGAAGAAATGATCATTTCCACCCTAGTCTTCAAGCTCCACAACTTTCTTAGAATTCCCAGCCAATGCTTCTTGAATAACCAGCTTGTCCTCTTGCTTTTCAGTATCAAGCTCCTTGACATACTCAGCAGTAATATCATCCGCATCTTCCAGGATTGGACCTTCATCCATGGACATCTCTACTAAAAAAGCTTGACCATCGATGGTGGATGGTCCTCTTAACTTGTCCATGTCGAAGTTCATGATAACGTCACCCAAATCAAGCTCTATTTTCCCTCTTCTCACATCAATGATGGCACCAGCTGAAGCCAAGAATGATCTTCCCAGAATAAGAGAGTCTGCAAGTTCTTCATCATACTTAAAAAAAACAAAGTCTGTGGGAATAATGAAGCCTTCAATCTTCAAAGGAACATCTTCTAGAACACCTTCTGGGATTCTCTTAAATCGATCAGCAAAGAAAAGAGAGATTATGATTGGCTTGAAATCAGACATTCCAAGTCTAACAGCAAAAGAGTATGGTATCAAGTTGATACTTGAGCCTAGATCACAAAGGGAATGAGGAAATCTTCCTGTTGAAATTGAGCAATCTAGCACAAAGTTTCATGGATCAGGTAACTTTTCTGGAATCCTTCTCTGAATCACAGCGCTGACTTATTCAGAAACCCACACCTTCTTCTTCTTCCTTGGAACTATAATCAAGAGAATTGCATTCATGTCTCTGGTAAGCAATGCTCCTTCCTCAGGGATTATACCATTGACTACCATTCTCTTGACATAACTTCTTAATGCAGGTGAAAGTTGGACTGCATCAACTAAGGGTAGCTCAACCATCAGCTTACTCATCATCTCCTTGCATCTAGCTTCCTCTCTCTCCTGTTTAGATCTTCTGGGAGGTAAGGGATAAGGTATCTTGGGCTTGTACACCCTTTCTACTACAGTTGTTGAAGCTTCAGGTCGATTTGGTGAAGTCTGGACATGCTGTCGATCGACACCAGCCTTGTGTCGATCGACACCAGCCTTGTGTCGATCGACACACGGGCTCGAGCTCTCGACTTCGCGATGTTCTTCGGGTGTCGATTGACACTCTTCTTCTGTGTCGATCGACATTGGATCTGCAGGGGCGTCTAGAGCTTCTTCTTCGATTTCCCCCAACTCCACAAGGTTTTCAGCACTTAGATTCTTCTTCTTCTCTGGTTCCAACTTGCTTCTGCTCCTTGTTGTGATGGCATTGACATGGTGTCTCGGATTCGTGTCCGTCTTTCTAGGAAGAGTTCCTTTTTGCCTACGAACAGCTTCTGCGGTTTGAGCAACTTGAACATCCAGCTTCTTCACATGAGAGACCAAGCTATCTATCTTCCCATTCAGGTCGTTGTACAGTGAATCAATCTTGCCATTGAAATCCACTGTTATCTTCTGCTGTCCTTCCAGAAGTTGCTCCAGCATAGACTCCACTTTATTGTCTTGTGCAGGAGGCTTCTGGTAGGAAGAAGAACCATAAGTTCTGTTGAAGTTGTTGCTCTGAAAAGGCTTGTGGTAGGAAGAACCATAGCCTTGCTGATTGTTGAATCTCTGTCCTTGAAAACCAGCTCCATTGATGAAATTAACCTCTTCTTCCTCAGGCTCAAAAGTCCCCACTTCATTAGCAAAATGGACTTGCTTCTTCCCTACCAAGAGATCCAGCTTCCTGTTGACTTCAGCAATTTGGCTTCCTCCAGTTACGCCAGCGTTTTGTCTTCTTTCATAGTTTGCATTCTTGGTGCTATTACAAGATGCCAAATTCTCTATAAGCACCATCGCATCGTTTGGAAATCTTGTGTTGAAGTTGCCATTGCTCGCAGCGTCTAAGGCCATCTGGTACCTCCAGTCGATCCCGCGGTAGAATATTCTGATAAGCTGCGGCTCGCTGAATCCATGATGTGGGCAGTCCCTCTGGTAAGATCTGAACCTCAACCAAGAAGCTTTGAATGCCTCAGTAGGTCCTTGAGAGAATGTAGTGATCTTCATTCTCAGCTCTTCAGATCTCGCGTCATCAAAGAAATTGCATAAGAATGCATCTTTGTATCTTCACATGTGGTCAAGGATCCTGGTGGCAACTGCTTCAGCCAGTGTGATGCGTCTCCAGCAAGCGAGTAGGGGAAAAGCTTGCAGAAGAGATAATCACATGTAACTCCATTAGCCTTGATGGTTGAAGCTAAGTCTTCGAATCTCTCTACGTGGTTCATGGGATTCTCATTAGGAAGACCATGGAAGGGATGCTGAGCCACTAGCGTGTAGTAAGCAGGCTTTAGCTCGAAGTCAATCCTCTGGAAAGCAGGAGGACGGATCGCAGCTCTATTAGCATAGAACTGGTCTGGGCGGTTGTACTCGCCAAGTGTTCTTTCACGTCCAGCGTCTGCATGTGCTCGGTGTCGATCGACACCAAGGTTGTGTTGATCGACACCATCGAGCACCTCTTGTTCGACGATGACGGCGCCAGCCTCATTAATTCTCTGTCCTTGGGCATTCCTCCTATGCCCCTCGCCATCAACCAAGTCACCATTCTCGTCGCGGATCAAAACCATCAGTCCAACCATCTCTGGTCGCGAAGAGTGTCGATCGATGCTAAGTGTGTCGATCGATGCTCTGGTCGGGTGTCGATCGATGCTCTGGCAGATCGACGGTTCGTACGTTCAAGACGAGTGAGTTCCTGGTTGAGTGCGATCAATTCCTTTTCCTTGTTGCTCCTGGTACTGCGATTGTGCATGCACCTGAAACACAAAGTTAAGAAATTGAATTAGTAACCAAAAAAATAAAAAATAAAACCTAGACAAAATTCTAATATTAGAACTTTGTAGGTAACTAATCTCCTTCCCCGGCAACGGCGCCAAAATTTGATATGCTCTCAAATTTACCCTAGAGCTACTCTCTCAAATTAAGAGATCGGTTGTAGTACTTAGGGATCGAATCCACAGAGAAGGGATAGTCACACACCAGTTTTCTAAATTCGAATTAAGCTAAGTAGAAATAATTAAAAGTAAAGACAGCAGGTAATTAAAACGGTGTAAGTTCAGGAAACAAAACGCTAGGTTCAGGGAAATTCTCAGGTGATCTAAATTGCAGGTCTAGACAGAATGTTAGGAATTATGAAGAACTGTTCTAGAACTCGAAACACTAATGTAAAATCAACCAACTCTCGCTGCGAAGATTATCTATGTCTAAACCCTAGAATTCCAAATCTCTTTGCAAATTCAAACAATTCAGACAAGCATTAATTTCAGGTTCAATTGTTCACAAAATCCTAAACCAAATCTCTTTGCGAATAGGTATTTTGCTCATCTAACACTAGTTCAGGCAATCAATAACACTCTCGTATCTACTAATTAACCTAAGATCAGATTCTAGGTCGCGAAGCTAGAATAAGCATTGAACACAAATCCAGATGAAGAACTCTAATGATTTTATCCTAACAATTTAATTTGACATAACAATTCATTAATCACCCTTGAAAAACTCTAAACCTAACTAGCAAACTACTCAGACATGGTGAATGAAACAAACATCATGAATAAAGAAGAATGCATAAAAGAAATCAATAGAAATAATGGAGTTCCAAACTTGCTCTGAAGGAGAGAAATTCTTCTCTCTATAAATCTGTAAGACAGAAAATTATGAAAAAGTATTCAAAGGTAATGAGGATAAACAATGCCTGAAATCTATTTATAGAAGATGATTTTCGTCCAGGGGCAATCTTGTAATTCTTCAAAACATTGGGCAATTTCCTTTTTCCAATAGAAGTCGGCAAACCCTGTGCGTAAATCTACTCTCTCGACTTCATCACTTTGGCTGTTTCTCCAAAATGCTCCAAAAAGCTTCAGAATCTCCAATTATGCTCCAAACGTAGTCGAACCTATAGAGACTCAGAAAAGACTCTAAAACTAACAAAAGACTCTATAAAAAACACTTATATCATGGTCCACAAACGGATAAAAACCATGATATATCAGTGGTGTAATAACCCAGACGTGAGCGGAGGCCGGCCGATGCAACACGGCCGAGAGGATAAATTTTGGCCGCGAAACCAAAATCATGGAATCGACACAAGGACAACTTGGATCGATGATATAGGCCAAGAGAAGCACTTTGGCCAAGGCGGAAGAAGAAAAATTCAATCAGAACCTAAGATGGCCGGGAGAAGACCATCGCAGACAAGATATGGTCGTGAGAGGACCAGCCAAAAGTTCAAGTTCCAAAATCGAAGGGACTTTGTTTGGGATCGACTAAGGAAGCTAAGAGAGGAAGAATGCTCGAAGAAAATCTGAAAAAGAACGAGTTGATGAAAAGTTACCTGAGGAAGAGGCTCGATGGCCGCACTCGACAGAACCGGCGCACAGCCAGAATGAGAAATTGCTTGGATCGTCTGATCAAGGCAAATTGTCTCGACACATCAAAGGTTCATAGATTTAGAATATTAAATCTAAGTGGTTTGTCAAAAGAAGCTCGAAGGATTCTCAACAAAATTCACAAGCGTTTGAGAAAGGAGCAAAATGGCCACCAGAAGAAAGAATGGCTCGGATAGAAGACAGCCGAGTGGGCTTTGGATTTTTCCAACAATGCAACGTGAATGAGGGGCCTTTATAAGCTGAAGAAAATGGAGTTAGACAAAGGAATGGTCGAAGTCAAAAATCGACCAATGGGACAGTGACACATGTACAGCCGTCCGGCTTGGCTATGGTCACGGCTGGAGGTGTCTTCACGTGATTGGCTGCCGTGATTGTGGACTACATGTATAAGGACAAGACATGGTCCAAGACTAGTCACCCTAGCACCGACCAATAAGAAGATAGCCCATGGTGCATGTATAAAGATAAAACGCGCATGTATAAGAACGAAACAAGCCTTGATTGTGGACTACATGTATGAGGATTAAACATGGTCCAAGACTAGTCACACTAGCACCGACCAATCATACAATAGCCCATGGCGCATGTATAAAGACGAAACGCGCATGTATAGGGATGAAACGAGCCGCTATTGTGGACCGGTCATGGATAGCCTTTGACCGAGGCATCTATGGGACAAAACACATGGTTTGAAGCATGAGATGGCGTGGGCTACTAGCTAAGAGATAAGTCTCTTGACTATAGCTTATAATATTAGAAGATAAGATCATTAGCCATAGCGAATCACAAGAAAGCACACGTCCTAAGAAGATGGCCTAAGAAAATAAGGCTAGACAGCCTAGGGTACATGCTATAGCCTAGGTTTGGGGCGTGGAGAGCATGCAAGGCTCAACCATGTATGAAGACAAAACCTAAAGATAAGATTATCTTTGAAAAAATGGTTTTATGAAGAATTATCCATCCAGAGCCAGTAAGGTGTCAGCACACGCACCTAAGGGCTAGAAGATGGGATAAGAAGCATTGACTAAGGCTACGGAGCCTAGGAGATAGGCTATAGAGTAGCCTTGATACGTGGATTACATGCATGGCATGACTGCCCGTGGACGACACTCAGCTACCAGCTTGCTTGGTTGCTCAGAACGTCTATAAATACCCCTGTGATGCCATTCTTTCAAGTCATTCTCGCCCAAAGTAAGGTAAAGCTAAACACTAAGAGAGAGTAAGTGAAAATAGTATGAAGCTAGTACGCTTGGTCAAGTCTAAGCTTAGCCGATCCAGAGGGAAAGGGTCCAACTAGTCTAGCAAAGGAAAAAGGTGAATCCCGGTAGTATAGATTTATACTAATGGATTCGTGTGCATGTTTTATCTTGAGGATGGAACGCTCAGCGTGTTCATCTTAAGTTAATATTGTGTGATAGAGGTTCTGCCGCGATAACTTTCACAAAAAGAGAGTTTTGTGAAGAGTTATGCCGCATAAATTTTCGTGAATAAGTACGCCGCGCTAACTTTCATAAAAAGGGTTTTATGAAGAGTTACGCCGCAGAAATATTTATTGAGTGTGTGGATGCATGTGGTGTGTAATACCCACATGTATTGTATATTGTTGTGGTACGAAGCATGGTGCGGCGTAAAAGTCCATATGCTAAGTACGGTGAGTGGATCACATTGGTACGAAAACCCATGTGTGATTTAGGGCGGTGTATTGGCGGTGTCCCGTCTCCCGACCTGAATGGATACGAGTAACCCTCGGTTTATGACAGAAGGATGACTCGGCGTATACTTGGGTAGCTCCCGGAGCCGAGTGTGCATGACGATGCATGCCGATGATTGTCAAGTGAGGACAATGTCGGAGTTGATGTTTTGGCCTATGGTCCTTTGTGGTAAGTAAGCAGATGTTCAAAGTGAGTGAAGGGAGCCGTGAACCGATACACCTAGAGGCTTCGAAAACCCGGTTGACGTCGAACATGTATAGCTAAGGAGTGCTAGGGTCATGTTTGGCGGTTGAGTGTTGAACATGAATGGGCCGGAGGGCTAGGGTTTGTGTTCAACGGTTAGGCTTAGTAAATGTAGTTGCTATAGCCTCGGCATGCATAGGAACGAGGAGGTTACTATGGTCATGACACCATTGTTTAAGCTTCCGATTGTGTTATTGCTTCGATATTATTTGCATGATGTGAGCATGCATTGTTTTATATTTGGGGTTTGGGTTGGAATTCTAATGATTGTATAGAGGGTCCTGGATTAGTATTACTCATCCCTAATTTTATAAATCTTGCAGGAAACCATAGAGAGTAGGCGGGTGCAGCAGACACTAGGATTCCGGAGTAGATTGCGGTATGTTTTTGTAAAACATATGTACATTTAAAGTTATACGGTTTGGATAGTAAGGATCCGCTTATAGAACGTTTGCATAAACTGGATTTTTGTATAATGACTCGATATATATAATAAATGAGTTTTGTTGATAGTAAAAGCCTTGTGTTGAAATGATATTAACTTGATCCGAGTTAACACAACTCCTGTCTAGAGTACGGGTTGGCAAGCCTTAGGCTCTAGACGAGAGGGTCGAGCTAGAACGGTGGGCTAGCCTTGGACTTAGATTAGTTCTAAGGGAGGAACGGCCTGTCAGCGAACCTCGACACTGTGGCGCTTCCGGCTTGTCTGGGCTTAGATCGAGTCGGGGGTGTTACAGGCGTCCCACAGGCCCGAGAGCGGACGTGGAGGCCCGCTGGTAGGAGCGGTACAAGTGGTATCAGAGCCTAAGTTAGCCAAGCCGGTTCTGACCCGAAAGGCTTGTCCTAGAGAAAGAAAAATGTTTCCAAAACAATTTTTAAAAATAAAATGTTTCTGGAAACGTTCAAAAAAATTTGGAAAATATTTTAAGGGAAAATGATCTTTTGGTGTCTAAGGTAAGCTGATTGAGTAGTTGGTAGGTTATTTGTGCTTGTTTGTTTTCTTAGCTTAAAAAAAAATAAAGAAGTTGTGTAGTGTTCTGTTAGAAGAGTGTAGCCCGCACTTTGTTCAATATCTGATCCACACCTAGTTGTCAGTTTCGAATTGACAAGTGTTGAGCTTCAAGAGGCGTGTTGTTAGGAAGGCAAAGATGAGTTGGAACCGAACGAGCAACAGTGGTGGAATAATGAAGTTGAAGCAGAATGAGGTGATCATAGAAAGAGAAGTTAGATGTAATGCCAAGATCAAAGAAAGGGTATAAGCTCATGGAAAATGTAGGAAAAGTAATCATCGGTGAATAATTGGTCGAAGTATAACGTGTCGGATAAAGTTCGAGGGACGAAATGAGTCAAGAATGAGCCAAAGTTAAGAGGTATTGTCGATTATAGGTGTAGTAAGGTTATGAAGTGAATTGGGACACGAAAACGTTACTCGTGAGAGTCAGGGATGTGTGGTTCGAGCCAATGGACTCATGGCTTTAGAACTCACATAAAAGCCTTAAAGTTAAGATTTGATGTCATTTCCACCACTAAAGCGTAGCTTTGGACGGGGAAGATGAGAGCCCTAGTAAAGCGATGGATGGCTGGAAGTTGTTTATGGTGGAGAAAGAAATTTTATATTTAAAAATTGTGTCGGGTATCAAGATAGATTTCATAGGGGTGCTCAAGGTGGTATCTTCAAGATTATGCTATTGAGGATTAAACACAAAAGGAATGGGAGATTATAATTTGAATGAGTTAATTTTAGTGTAAAGGTATATCTGCTAGTTATCGCCAATGCAATGCAATACACGGAATTGAGGGCTAGAGGAAACTGATATACTCATATATTTCGCATATTTATCTTGCATTTAGAATAGATTTTCATGCATACATCATTCATAATAGTCTAGTTTGCATCATTTATCTCATTTTAGGTCCTAGAGCACTTTGTATTAGCATTTGCATATTTCTTGCATTCTTGCATCATATTCAGGTTGTTTTGGATACACTGGAGCTATGGAGGGTGCATGGATATGCTAAGGAGCGAAAATGAGCTTATGGATACTTGGGAGAACTCAACCATGCAGCAAAGGAACCGAGATCGAGAGAGAGATCGAGGTAGGCAGGTCGATCTAGAAGAGATCGTCCAGAAGATCGAGACACTTGGGTCGTTTCAAGAAAGAGGATCGAGGTCAAGATCGACCAAGATGATCGAACGTGAGTACGGACACGGAAACTGAGCCCGAGAGGAACGAGAGCAAGATCGAAGTCACGACTCGATCATTTAATGATCGACCAGACGATCGATAGAAGCACTCGATCCATCTGACTGGATCGACCCAACGATCTAGCAAATGAAGGCGTTCTATGCGGAAGATCGAGCTAGAGATCGACTACCGAGCTCGATCTCTAACCTTATCCGGACAGCTCATGTTTTGAAATTTAGTGAGGGGACAATTTCCTCTTTGGTATAGAAGCTTTGTGACCTATTTTTGGTCACATATCCTGATACATACAATCTGTCTCCTCTTTCTTTTAGCGAAAACCTCCATTGTTAGTTCTTTAAGCTTTTGATATTTGTAACACCTTAATCTTTTCTTTAATCCTAAGTATTTTTCTTAATTTCTTTTGCTTAGTCGCTTAATCATGTTTAGCCTTTCATCCTCTACGCTTTAATCATGCTTAGTGAATAATCCTCCATGGGTTTACGGTTGGGGTTATTAAGGGGGTTTAAGGGTTTAAGCTTTGGTCTTTTTTTGCTCTTAAGCTAATCTCTTCTTGGATTTGGGTGTTTAAAGCCTAGAGGCTCTTGAGAAAGATCTCTTTGACCTCAGAGATTTCCTTGTCTTAGCAGATTTATGAGATCCCTTAAATCCAAATCCAAGAGACTAACTCATCCTTTCCCAAACGTTTTGAGATTTATGCTTCATGTTCTTCATCCTTTCTTTCCACCACGAATCATGGGCTAGGAGGAAAGGGTGAGGAAAGGATTCATTCCAAACACCATGGATGAATCTAGCTTAGCTTCTCAAGGCTTAGAGAAAGCATAAAATGTGTAGATCTGTGTTTTCAAAACACAAAATTTAAATCTTGAACCTCCTTAAGCGTGATCCCCAACCTTGAATCCATCTTTAGCCTTTGAAAACTTAAAATTATCATTTTCTAGTTCTAAATGCCTTTATTAGGATCTCAAAATTCATAAAGTTGAGTTATTGGTCTTCCTAGTATTTTAGAAATTCCCTAGTATCTTATTTCGCACCCTAGTAATTAGTTAGAAGTCAGTAGAATTTTATTTCTAGTTTTTAAAAAATCATTTCATTAGCTAGAAATCACCTAGTTATTCTGTCTTTAGATTTTGATTTTATAAAATTAGTAACCGAGCTTTTTAAATTCCTAGAAGTTGTCTTCTAGTTAGTTAACATCACAGTAGGGATTTTAAAATAGTTTTTATAGTCATTTAGCAACTGCATTTAGTTTTTACCGAATTGCTCCCCAATTAACCGGATTTCACTTAGATTTACAAGGTTTTTGTATTCTTAGTACCTTTCAAACAACACAAGTTGGATTGATGCTGAAGTATTGCTATAACATGACTATACTTTTTGGTTTTGATAACCACGTAAAAAAATTAGTTATCAAATGGCGCCGTTGCCAACTTGGGATTAGTTTGAAATTACTAAGATTTTGAGCTTAGTAG
Source organism: Alliaria petiolata (assembly GCA_020283515.1). Lineage (NCBI taxonomy): Eukaryota > Viridiplantae > Streptophyta > Magnoliopsida > Brassicales > Brassicaceae > Alliaria > Alliaria petiolata. The sequence goes on from JAHZTW010000006.1 coordinate 22,426,220, forward strand.
AGCCTAAGTCTTTATTTTTACTTTGGTTACTAATCTATCTACCTTCCTACTTGTATCCTCAGGTACATGAATCTGCGTTCTAGAGGTGACAACAACTTATTACAACGTCTAGACAACATTCATCAACTTGGAAGTGCAAGGTTAAGAAGGCAAAGAGAACAAGCACAGGACTTTGAGGAGCTAGTGCAGCCTGGTATTGTTGATTTTGAGGCTATGGCTGAGCAAGACCAAGCTGAGGCTCACCATGCTACTTCTGGAAGGGGTAATGGAAACCCCAACCACGCCCAAAGACAACCAAGGATCATAGGTGCGGGTGATGCACCAAACACATATCACAATCGTTTTGGCATCACCCCACCACCGGTGCAAAACAATAACTTTGAGATAAAGCCGGGCTTGGTCTCAATGGTGTAGAACAACAAGTTCCATGGACTTGTCATGGAGGATCTTTTGGAGCACTTGGACCACTTTGAGCAAGTGTGTGGCATGATCAAGATCAATGGGATCTCGGAGGACAGTTTCAAGCTTCGGCTTTTCCCCTTTTCACTTGGGGATAAAGCAAGGCATTGGGAGAAGACATTACCTCAAGGGACAATAACCTCATTTGCTGATTGCAAGAAGGCATTTCTGTCCAAGTTCTTCTCAAGCACAAGGAAAGCTCGCCTAAGGAGTGAGATTAGCGGTTTCACACAAAGGCAGAATGAGATCTTTAGTGAGGCTATGGAGAGGTTCAAGGACTACACCATTGCATGTCATCATCATGGTTTTACTGAGGAGACACTCTTGAGCACCATCTATAGAGGAGCTCTTCCCAAAATCAGAATGCTTTTAGACACGGCAAGTAAGGGAAATTTTCTCGGCCAAGATGTAGAAGAGGTAATGGAGCTTATTGAAAACCTTGCTTTGAGTGATGGAAACTACAGTGAGGACTATGATAAAGCACCTAGAGGGTCTGACCTTGAGGCACACAAGAAAGAGATCAAATCCCTTCATGAAAAGATTGACAAATTGGTACTTGAAATCAAAAGCAAGTACACTTTGTGGGAGAGGCTTCGGATGTGCTAGATGAGTTTTAGCAGAACCAAGAGAAAGCAAATTGGGTAGGAGGACAAGACTACACTAAGCCACAGGGCTATGTCCAGAGGTATCAATCCAACAACAATCTCTCATACCGAAGCACCAATGTGGAAAACCCCAAGGATCAAGTATACCCTCCACAAGAAGGAAAACCTTTTGTTCCTTAAAAAAAAGGTGGGTTTACACAAAACAGTGGGTATTAAGGGCGGAGACAAGGCAACTACCAAGGACAACAACAGCAAGGGAACAAGAGTTACCCTCATGGTTTCATGCCACAGAAGCAACAAGTGCAACCTCCACAACAAGATCCGGTACAAGCCATGTTCCAACAAATCAAAAATTTGTGGATATAAAAAATAGGCTGGACTCTTCTCTTACTGAGGTATCGACACAGATCACCAACATGAACAACAAGATTCGCCAGCTAGAGAAAAGCAAGGCCATATCAAGCGGACAAGGTAGCTTACCCGGCAAGTGTGAGACAAAACCTAAGGACTATGCAAACGCGATCACTTTGAGGAGTGGGAAAGAGCTCCCACCACAGTCTATACTTGATGACAATGAGGACATTGTGGTTCAATAGGGGGAGAGTAATCTCTCAAATGATCAAGAGATCACATTTGACAATGTCTACATTGCAAGGCCAAAGAAAGGCGATGAAGCGGTTTTGGAGAAAAAATGGAGAAGGTTAGCAAAGAGAAAGAAGTTTTCGTGCCTATACCTTACAAAACTAAGCTCCCCTTCCCTGGACTTTTCAAGAAACAGTTGGTTGAGAAGCATAGAGCCTTGTTCGAGAAGCACTTAATGAACGTTGAGCTGAAACTACCATTGCTTGATTGTTTGGCCATGGTGCCTAAATACGCCAAGTTCCTGAAGGATACTCTTGCTAAGAGGGTGAAAGAGAGTGAAGAGGTCTTGGTATTAAGTCAAGAATGTAGTGCAATCATCCACAAGGAGATAGATCCAAAGAAGCTTGGAGATCCGGGGTCATTCACTATCCCATGTGCTCTAGGCCCTTTGAAGTTTGAAAGTTGTTTGTGTGACCTAGGGGCAAGCATTAATCTTATGCCTCACTCCGTGGCCAAAAATCTAGGCTTCACCAAGTTTAAGGAATGCAGAATCTCACTCATTCTTGCTGATCGAAGTATAAGGCTCCAGATAGGCATGCTTGAAGCCCCACCTGTGAGGATTAGCAACGTGAATGTGCCCACAGATTTTGTAGTTCTTGAAATGGATGAGGAACCAAGAGACCCTCTAATCCTTGGTAGACCCTTTCTAGCAACCACTGGGGCCATCATACACGTGAAGAATGCCAAGATTTCTCTGCACTTGGGCAAAGACATCAAGCTAAGCTTTGATATCAACAAAGTGTTGAAGAAGCCAACGATTGGTGGACAAGTGTTCTACATAGAAGCTTTGGATGCATTGACCGATGATTTGCTTGAGGAATTGGGACAAGTGGATCATCTACAGCTAGCTTTGACAAAGGAATTTGGAGTTTGGTTACCTAAGTGAACAGACTCAAGAGTGTTCGTATGCTTGACTCTCACAAGATTGTGAAAGAAGGTGAAGGCCAGAGCCTAGAGATCGACCTGCAGATCGATCAGATTTCTCTTTTCAAGAGGGAGATCGACTTAACGATCGATCAGGAGGACTCGATCCGTGTAGAGATCGACCTTGAGAATCGATCTCCTGCTCGATCCGTATTAGAATGACCAAGTGAATCGATGGAGGACACTCGATCCAGCCTAGATCGAGGGAGCGATCGACTAGTTGACTCGATCTCTGCGGTACAGACGGTTAAAGAGGGTAGCTTGAAGGCACATGACTCGGGTTCAACAGAGGCAAATGAGGACAACAACCTTAACACATGTCAAGAGGGATACTGGAGCGAGCTGCTACCCCCAAAGGTGGACCTCGAGCAGCTTCCAATTGGGTTAAGGTACGCCTTCTTAGGACCTAATGAAACCTACCTGGTAATTGTAAATGAAAACCGAAATGATGATGAGTTGAACTCACTCCTTAAGGAGTTGAGAAAGTATAGGAGAGCCATTGGGTACTCCTTAGGGGATATCAAAGGCATTTCTCCTATGCTTTGTACTCATAGGATTCATTTGGAAGATGAAAACACCTCATCAATTGAACATCAAAGACGTTTAAATCCGAACTTAAAAGAGGTTGTCAAAAAAGAAATCCTAAAACTCTTAGAGGCTAACGTGATATACCCTATAAGTGATATCACGTGGATCTCCCCGGTTCATGTGGTGCCTAAAAAGGGTGGTATCATGATTATAAGAAATGAAAATGATGAACTAATACCATCTAGGACCGTCACGGGTCATCGAATGTGTATAAATTATCGAAAACTGAACAAAGCCACAAGAAAGGATCACTTTCCCCTACCCTCTATCGACCAAATGCTTGAAAGACTTGCTAATCACCCTTTCTACTGTTTCCTAGATGGGTATAGTGGGTTCTTTCAAATACCCATTTACCGTAATGACCAAGAGAAAACCACATTCACATGCCCTTATGGTACCTTTGCATATCGAAGGATGCATTTGGGCTATGTAATGCACCAGAAACATTCCAAAGGTGTATGATGTATATTTTCTCTGACCTTCTAGAGGAAATGGTAGAGGTTTTTATGGATGACTTTTCGGTATATGGTTGCTCTTTTGGTGCTTGTTTGTCAAACTTGTGCAGGGTTCTTAAAAGATGTGAGGAGAAAAACTTGGTGCTGATGTGGGAAAAATATCATTTTATGGTGAAGGAAGGCATTGTGCTTGGGCACAAGATTTCTAGAAGGGTATTGAGGTTGACAAGGCCAAGATAGAGGTTATGACAAGCTTAGAGCCTCCGGTGAACGTGAAAGGGATTAGGAGTTTCTTGGGGCATGCCGGCTTCTACAGGACGTTTATCAAGGATTTCTCCAAGATAGCACGTCCTCTTACAAGGCTACTGTGCAAGGAAACCGAATTCGTCTTTGATGGAGAATGCCTACAAGCCTTTAAGACCATCAAAGAAGCCTTAGTCACCGCGCCTATATTGCAAGCTCCGGATTAGGATTTGCCCTTTGAGATCATGTGTGATGCAAGTGACTATGTTGTGGGTGTTGTCTTGGGTCAGAGGAAGGACAAGAAGCTGCATGTGATTTACTATGCAAGCCGTACCTTGGATGACACGCAAGTGAAGTATGCAACCACCGAGAAAGAGCTTCTAGCCGTAGTCTTTGCTTCTGAGAAGTTTAGGTCTTATTTGGTGGGTTCTAAGGTCATTGTATACACAGACCATGCTGCCTTGAGGTACATCTACTCCAAGAAAGACACCAAGCCGAGACTCCTAAGGTGGATCCTTCTCTTGCAAGAGTTTGACATGGAGATCAAAGATAAGAAAGGTATAGAGAACGGTGTAGCGGATCATCTTTCAAGGATGAGGGTGGATGATGTCTTGCCTATGGATGACTCACTCCCTGAAGAGCAGCTGTTGATGGTTAACACCATGGTATGTGCAAGGCTGGAGGAGAAGCTTGAAGAAGTCTTGAGCCTCAAGGAAGATAACCTCCCTTAGTATGCGGATATTGTCAATTATTTGGCATGTGGAGAAGAGCTTACACATTTGGACCATTACCATAGGAAGATTTTCATGAGGGACATCTCTCACTACTTTTGGGATGATCCTTATCTATACAAGAGGTGTGTGGACAGCCTATACCGAAGATGTGGAAGTACATTCTTGTGGCAGTAGAATATGTGTCTAAGTGGGTGGAAGCCATAGCATCACCAACTAATGATTCAAGGGTGGTAATCAAGCTTTTCAAGTCAAATCAAAATTTCCACGGTTTGGAGTTCCTAAGGTGGTGATTAGTGATGGAGGAAGCCACTTCATCAACAAGGTTTTTGAGGGTCTTTTGAGAAAGCATGAAGTTAAACACAAGGCAGCCATGCCTTATCACCCTCAAACCAGTGGGCAAGTGGAGGATTCAAATCGGCAAATCAAGACCATCCTAGAGAGAACCGCGGGTGTGACTAGGAAGGATTGGGAAAGTAAGCTTGATGACGCTCTTTGGGCTTATAGGACGGCTTACAAGACTCCCATTGGTACCACTCCTTTCAACCTCCTCTATGGAAAATCATGTCATCTCCCTCTGGAGTTAGAGCACAAGGCTCTTTGGGCTGTGAAGCAAGTGAATTACACTCTCAAGACGGCACAAAAAAGAAGACCAGTGCAACTTAATGAGCTTGATGAGTTGAGGTTGGATGCTTATGAAAGTGCCAAGATATACAAGGAGAGGACCAAGGCCTTTCATGACAAGAAGCTGGTGCTTAAGGAGCTCAAGGAGGGAAGTCTGGTTCTGCTCTATAACTTACGTTTGAAGTTGTTTCCCGGGAAGCTCAAGTCTAGATGGTGTGGACCGTTTAAGATTAAAGAGGTGCTACCATATGGGGCAGTAACTTTGATTGGCACAGGTGGAGAAAGCTTCACAGTGAATGGGCATAGGGTCAAGCCCTACATGGAAAATGATTGCAGTAAGGAGAGCACCACATTGCTTCTCCAAGATCCCCCACTAGCTTAACCAAGTAAAGTTGAGCTAGACGACGTTAAACAAGCGCACTTGTGAGGCACTCCCATGACTATCATTGTACATATTTTTATTTCAATTTTATGCTTTGTAGTTTAACTGTGTAGTTACAAGGAGTAGGAGACCAGAGATCACGATCTTGTATTTACCAAAGGCAAAGAAAAGAGAACAGACGCAACAGATCAAGTGACGGAACGATCAACTCACTCGATCTCGGCCAGAACGACCTCATGATCGACTAAGGAGCTCGATCCAAGGAGCATGACCGTAGCACGAGGAATCCTGAAACAAGGAGGACACTCGATCTAAGGCTCAATCTAAATCGGATCGAGCCTCCAATCGACCGAACCATGCGATCTCGGACATTTTGGCCATGAGGTCGAGGTCAAGATCGAGCTATTTGACTCGATCTCATGCCGAGGTTAGTTTAAATTTCCCCCCTTCTTTCTCCTTCCCTCTCATTTTGAATTTGAATTTTGGTCAAGGCAATCATATTTGACCATGAAAAACGTGCCTTGACCACATTTTCCAAAAACCCACTTGCATGCATACCTCCAGAATTTTTCTTCCCTTATAAAAGCTTGCTTGCTCACTCTCTTCTCATTTTCATGAAAACTGATTTTTAGAAAGATAAAGAAAGAGAATTCGAATTTTTGTTTTCAAGGGAAGAAAGCATCTAATTTCCATCATATTTCAAAGGTATTTCGAATTTATTTTGGATTGAATATTCAGATTTTCGAAAATTGCCTTAAAATTGTGTAGATTGGATATTATTTGATTTGGGATTAGGATGATGACGCTCTTTGGGCTTATAGGACGGCTTACAAGACTCTCATTGGTACCATGCCTTTCAACCTCCTCTATGGAAAATCTTGCCACCTCCCTGTGGAGTTAGAGCATAAAGCTCTTTGGTCTGTGAAGCAAGTGAATTACACTCTCAAGACGGCACAAGAGAGGAGACTAGTGCAACTTAATGAGCTTGATGAGTTGAGGTTGGATGCTTATGAAAGTGCCAAGATCTACAAAGAGAGGAAAAAGGATTTTCATGACAAGAAGCTGGTGCTTAAGGAGCTCAAAGAGGGAAGCCTGGTTCTGCTCTACAACTCACGTTTGAAGTTGTTTCCCGGGAAGCTCAAGTCTAGATGGTGTGGACCATTTGAGATTAAGGAGGTACTACCGTATGGGGCTGTCACTTTGTTTGGCACGGGTGGAGAAAACTTCACAGTGAATAGGCATAGGGTGAAGCCCTACATGTCAAGTGATTGCAGAAAGGAGAGCACCACATTGCTTCTCCAAGATCCCCCACTAGCCTAACCAACTAAAGTCAAGCTAAGAGACTTAAAACAAGCGCACTTGGGAGGCAATCCCATGACTATCATTGTACATATTTTTGATTTATTTCTGTTTCAATTTTATGCTTTTTAGTTTAAGTGTGTAGGTATAAGGAGTTGGAAACCACAGATCATGATCTTGGATTTACCAAAGGCAAGGAAAGGAGAACAGTGGCAACAGATCGAGTGACAGATAGACCTATCCTGGCTCGATCTTTACTAGATCGAGCTAGTAAATCGAGTGGAGTCACTCGATCTAGACGCGATCAGGTAAGACGATCGAGTGAATCAGTCGATTGCGAGAGGATGAACCACCCATGCGTTTAGGTTGAAATACAAACGGGGTGTGGATCGACTTGTCTCACTCGATCTTCGAGCTTAGATCGGTAGCAAGATCGATCAGATTTCTCGATCTCTATATAGAGATCGATGAGACGATCGACCAGCTCACTCTATCTTCCCCAAAACGACCTCACGATCGACCTAGGAGTTCGATCCAAGACGTGTAATTCCAGCCACGAAGGATCATGAATCGAGAAGGACATTATCGAGCCTCCAATCGATCGAACCATGCGATCTCGGATATTTTGGGCATGAGATCGAGGTCAAGATCGGCCTATTTGACTCGATCTCATGTCGAGGTTAGTTCAAATTTTCTCCCTTCTTTGTCCTTCCCTCTCATTTTAAATTTAAATTTTGGTCAAAGCTGCCTCCCTTTGACCATGGGAAATTGTGCCTTGACCACAACTTTCAAGAACTACTTGTTGAATAAGTCCAAAGATTTTTTTTATAAAACCCCACATCCACACTCTCCATTCACTTGTCTTTGCAAACTTATTTTCGAAAAACAAAAATAGATAGAGAGAGTGTGGCTTTCAGTTTTAAAAGAAGAGAGCATCTTATTCTCATCCCATTCCAAAAGGTATTTTCGAATTTTTGAATTGCATATTTGGATTTTGAAAACTTCCTTTTATTTGGAATGGTTGAATGATATTTGCTAGGATTGACACCTAAAGTATTAAAACAACAAAATGAAGCTTTAGGATTGAATAAAAGCTGGAAAAGCTTAGTTATCAAATGGCGCCGTTGCCAACTTGGGTTTAGTTGAAAGTATTAGGATTTAGAGCTTAGTGGAGCCTATGTTTTTATTTTTATCTTAGTTACTAATTTTTCTACTTTGCTACTTGTGTTTTAAGGTACATGAACTCTAGATCTAGAGGTGAAAACAAGCTACTCCAATCTCTAGACAACATACATCAACTTGGAAGTGCAAGGCATATAAGAGAATGAAACCAAGAGGTTGAACAAGTTGAGCAAGAGGTCATGGCTGACCACGACCAAGCTGAGGCTCTACCTCACCATGCTGCTGCTGGTAGGGGTAATGCAAACCCCAACCACGCCCCAAGGCCACTAAGGATCATTGGTGCGGGTGATGCACCAAACACTCATCACAATCGTTTTGGAATCACTCCACCAACAACAATTTTGAGATCACAATTTTGAGATCAAGCCGGGCTTTCTCTCAATGGTGCAGAACAACAAGTTCCATTGACTTGCCATGGAGGATCCTTAGGAGCACTTGGACACATTGAGCAAGTGTGCGTCATGATCAAGATCAATGGGATCTCGAAGGATAGTTTCTAGCTTAGGCTTTTCCCTTTTTCACTTGGGATAAAGCAAGGCATTGGGAGAAGACCTTACCTCAAGGGACTATAACCTCATGGGCTGAGTGCAAAAAGTAATTTATGTCCAAGTTCTTCTCAAGTACAAGGACAGCTCGCCTAAGGAGTGAGATTAGCGGTTTTGCACAAAGGCAAAAAGAGAGCTTTAGTGAAGCAATGGAGCGGTTCAAGGACTATACAATTGCATGTGCTCATCATGGTTTCACTGAGGAGACACTCTTGAGAACCATCTATAGAGGAGCTATTCCCAAAGTCGAATGCTTATAGACACGGTAAGTAAAGGGAATTTTCTTGGCCAAGATGTGGAAGAGGGAATGGAGCTTATTAAGAACCTTGCTTTGAGTGATGGAAACTACAGTGAGGACTATGATAGAGCACCTAGAGGTTCTGACCTTTAGGCACACAAGAAGGAGTTGAAATCACTCCATGAAAAGATTGACAAGTTGGTACTTGCAAATCAAAAGCATGTACACATTGTGGGAGAGGCTACAAATGTTCTAGATGACTTAGAGCAATGCCAAGAGGAAGTAAATTGGGTAGGAGGCCAAGATTACCCAAGACCACAAGGCTACTTTCCCAAGTACCAAAGAAACAACAATCTATCTTATAGAAGCACCAATGTTGATATGATACTGGACAAGTCATGGAGCTTAGAGCATGGAAAGGAGCCTATAGAGCAGCTTGAAGCAGAGCTAGAACCTGAGGAGCAGCTCGAACCTGAGCTAGGAGGAGAAGAAGCTTTGACCAGGCCTACTGGTCCCATGACACGTTCAAAGACTAAGATATTCAATAAACCTGTTGGAGGACTTCTCAATCAAACCCTCAAACCAGACGCTCAAGACAACATACAAGAAGGTATAACTTGTCAAAACACTTTGGTGTTGATTCAAGTTATATGTAGTCAAGCTACCTAGTCAGCTACATTCTCAAGCTATATAGCCGAGCTACCTAGTCAGCTACACCGTCAAGCTATATAGCCGAGCTACCTAATCAGCTACATCATCAAACTATATGTTTTTAACAATTGGGTAAGTGTTGGGTTTATACTCTTTTTCCCTTATCAAGTTTTGTCCCATTGGGTTTTCTTGACAAAATTTTTAATGAGGTATTCCCAGCACTTCCTAATGGCCAATTGTTAAATCAGAAGCCCATGACCATCAAGGATTTCGTCCAAGACCAAGAAAAGAGCTGTTGGGCGTCCTAACCACTTTATTTAATGTTGTTTCATTCTAGACAATGAATGTTTAGTTTCTGTCTCTTTATAAACCCTGGAAACCATTTTCTGTAATTTTTATTATCTTCTTTTTATCAAAACTCTTTTGAATTTAGATCTCAGTTTATTGGTGTGTAATATCCAGTAGACAAATTCGAATTCTTGTGTGTCATATCAAGAATTCACCGTGGTTTACTTGAGAAAATCCGCAGCCTCTAAGTAAAGCCCTTCGATCCAACTCCATCTTCAGCCTTTCACGATTCACATCCATAAGTTCTAGTTCCTTTTAACTTCAAGCTAGGCGATTCTAGGAGGATTATATCAAGTGGTATCAGAGCAAACCAGCCTGCAAGTTAAGTTTTCTTTCTATTTTGGTGTCTGTTCATCTTCTTATGCACATATCTGCTTGTTTTGAAACCAGGAAGTGCAGATCTGTTAGCTATGATTTTTTTTTTACATATTAGGACTATAGATCTGTTAGTTTTGAACCTTAGGAGCTATTGATTTGTGTTCTGCATTTTCTGGGTTTGTTTATGACTGTTCATCTTCCAAAATCCAGAACAGTTCTAAAAACTGCAGAAAATCGTTTTAAGCATTTGTTGGCCTAGTTTACATTTTTTTTTAAGAAGTTATTGTCTCTGTAGAACTCTTTATTGGTGGACTTGTGTTTCTGTTACAGAGAACATGCCTAGAACAGAGGATGAAGAAGAAACCAGTAACATTGGAAAGAATAAACTCTTGATAGAAGCCATCACTGCTCAAGTAGAAAGGATGCTGGGTACAAGGTTTGAAACAAAGTTGGATTCAAAGTTTGAGGCCTTTATGCAAGAGTTTCGACAAATCTCAGATCGAGAGCAGAGACAAACCCAACCAAGAAGAACTCATGAGCAGAATGAACAAGTCAGAGATGACGCCACTGATCATTACTACAGCAACAGAAGCAATGCTTCTCAATACAGTCAGAGGAGGCGCAATATGCTTGGCAGAGAAGGCAGAGAACGTTTACAAGACAATCTTGGAGGATTAAAGCTTAAAATCCCTCCATTCCATGGGAAGAATGATCCAGATGCATATCTGGAATGGGAAAAGAAAATTGAGCTGGTATTCAATGTGCAGCACGACACAGAGCTCAATATAGTTAGAGTTGCTGCTACTGAGTTTTATTAATATGCTCTCAGCTGGTGGGATCAGTTAGTCACTACAAGGAGGCGAAATCAGGAGCCTCCAGTGGAGACTTGGACAGAGATGAAGAGGATTATAAGGAAAATATTCATTCCTAGTCATTACCACAGAGAGTTACATCTAAAGCTGAGAAGACTTACACAAGGAAGCAGATCTGTTGAAGAGTATTATCAAGAGATGGAGACATTGATGCTGCGTGCTGACATTTTAGAAGAAGGGGAAGCCACAATGTCTAGGTTTCTTGGAGGTTTAAACAGTGAGATTCAAGACAGATTAGAGACTCAGCATTATATGGATATAGAAGAGATGTTGTACAAGGCCATTCTGTTTGAGCAACAAGTAAAGAGGAAAAGCTTCTCAAGATCTAGTTACAATCCAGGAGCAAATGCTAGCAGGTCTAGTTTTCAGAGAGAGGAGAAACCAAGTATTCAAGAGGAATCAAGCAGCCTGTGAATTTCAGAGAAGAAAACAAGCCATATACTACAGTTCAAGATATCAAAGGCAAAGCTATTGCTGATGCATCCAGAACTCGTGATGTTAAGTGTTTTAAGTGTCAGGGCAAAGGGCATTATGCCAATGAATGCATAAACAAAAGGGTTATGATTCTGCTTGATAATGGAGAGTTTGAATCTGCAGATGAGAAATCAGAGGCTGAGCTAGTTTCAGATGAGTATAAAGAAGAACCAGTCAAAGGAGAATTACTAGTAGCCAGAAGATCTTTGAGCCTACAAACAAGTAATGAGGAGCAGGAACAGAGGGATAATCTGTTTCATACTCGCTGCAAGGTTCAGGGAAAGGTCTACAGTTTGATCATTGATGGAGGCAGCTGCACTAATGTAGCAAGTGATTTAATGGTCAAGAAGCTGGGATTGAAAGTCAGAAAGCATCCAAAGCCATACAAGCTTCAGTGGCTCAATGACAGTGGGGAAATGAAAGTAAACAGTCAAGTGATGGTACCCTTAGCTATTGGCAAGTATAAGGATGAGGTATTATGTGACGTTTTGCCTATGGAGGAAGGACACATTATGCTTGGAAGACCTTGGCAATATGAACGAAAAGTGAATCATGATGGTTATACTAATCGTCATTCCTTTGAGTTAAATGGCAGGAAGACCATACTAATGCCTATGAAACCAAGTGAGGTTTATACAGATCAAATACATCTCAAACGAAAGGAAGAGCAGGTATCAAAACATTCTAATTTCTTTGTCAAGGCTAATGTTGTTAAGAAAGCTTTATTTGCAAAGAAACCAATGATGCTGTTTGTTTATAAAAAAGCTCTTATGAGCTTAACTAACCTTGCACCGGTGCTGCCGAGTGAGATGATCTCTCTTTTGCAGGAGTATGAGGACGTGTTCCCTGAAGATAATCCAGTGGGATTGCCACCTATAAGAGGCATTGAACATCAGATTGATTTTGTCCCTGGAGCTTCTCTTCCAAACCATCCAGCATACAGAACAAACCCTGTGAAGACAAAAGCGCTGCAGAAACAAGTAGAAGAACTAATGGAGAAGGGACATATCAGAGAAAGGAGCCTATAGAGCAGCTTGAAGCAGAGCTAGAACCTGAGGAGCAGCTCGAACCTGAGCTAGGAGGAGAAGAAGCTTTGACCATGCCTACTGGTCCCATGACACGTTCACAGACTAAGCTATTCAATCAAGCTGTTGGAGGACTTCTCAATCAAACCCTCAAACCAGACGCTCAAGACAACGTACAAGAAGGTATAACTTGTCAAAACACTTTGGTGTTGATTCAAGTTATATGTAGTCAAGCTACCTAGTCAGCTACATTGTCAAGCTATATAGCCGAACTACCTAGTCAGCTACACCGTCAAGCTATATAGCCGAGCTACCTAATCAGCTACATCATCAAACTATATGTTTTTAACAATTGGGTAAGTGTTGGGTTTATACTCTTTTTCCTTGTCAAGTTTTGTCCAATTGGGTTTTCTTGACAAGGTTTTTAATGAGGTATTCCGAGCACTTCCTAATGGCGAATTGTTAAATCAGAAGCCCATGACCATCAAGGATTTCGTCCAAGACCAAGAAAAGAGCTGTTGGGCGTCCCAACCACTTTATTTAATGTTGTTTCTTTCTAGACAATGAATGTTTAGTTTCTGTCTCTTTATAAACCCTGGAAACCATTTTCTGTAATTTTTATCTATCTTCTTTTTATCAAAACTCTTTTGAATTTAGATCTCAGTTTATTGGTGTGTAATATCCAGTAGACAAATTCGAATTCTTGTGTGTCATATCAAGAATTCACCCTGATTTACTTGAGAAAATCCGCAGCCTCTAAGTAAAGCCCTTCGATCCATCTCCATCAGTCTTTCACGATTCACATCCATAAGTTCTAGTTCCTTTTAACTTCAAGCTGGGCAATTCTAGGAGAATTATATCAAATGTGGAAAACCCAAAGTATCCTCCACAACAAGGAAAACCTTTTGTTCCTTACAACAAAGGTGGGTTTGCACAAAACTGTGGGTATCAAGGGCAAAGACAAGGCACCTTCCAAGGTCAACAGAAGCAAGAAAATAAAGGTTACCCTCCTGGTTTCGTGCCACAACAACAACAAGTCCGAACTCCACCTCAAGATCATATTCAAGCAATGTTACAACAAATTCTTCAAGGCCAAACTACTACAAATCAGATGTTTGTTGACATGAACACTAGGATGGACTCCTCTCTCAATGAGGTAGCAACACAGATCAGTTACATGAACAACAAGATCAGGCAGCTAGAGAAAGGCAAGGCTAGTTCAAGCGGTCAAGGTAGCTTACCCGGAAAGTGTGAGACAAATCCAAAGGAGTATGCGAATGTGATCACTCTAAGTAGTGGGAAAGAGCTACCACCACGATCTACACTTGAGGACAATGAGGACATTGTGATTCAAGAGGGGGAGAGTAATCTTTCAAATGACCAAAGAAAGGCAAGGAAGCGGTTTTGCAGAAAAAGGTGGAGGAGGCTAGCAAAGAGAAGGAAAATTTCGTGCCTCCACCTTACAAACCAAAGCTCCCCTTCCCTGGTCGTTTCAAGAAGCAGTTGGTTGAGAAGCATAGAGCTTTGTTTGAGAAGTTGCCTTTGCTTGATTGTTTGGCTATGGTACCAAAGTATGCCAAGTTTGAAGGATACACTTGCTAAGAGGGTCAAAGAGGGTGAAGAGGTCATGGTATTGAGTCAGGATTGCAGTGCAATCATCCACAAAGAGATAGCAGCAAAGAAGCTAGAAGATTCGGGCTCGTTCACCATACCTTGTGCGCTAGGCCTTTTTAGGTTTGAAAGTTGTTTATGTGATCTTGGGGAAAGCATAAACCTCATGACTCACTCTATTGCCAAGAAGCTGGGCTTTACAAAGGTTAAGGAGTGTAGGATATCTCTCATCCTAGCTGATCGAAGTATAAGACTCCCGGTAGGCATGCTTGAAGACCTACCTGTGAGGATTAGTGAAACAAGATTTTTATAGCTTGTTTGCAATTTCTCAATTGCTCATGTCATTGCAATACTTGAGATATCAATCCATCTTGGGAGATTGATGCAAAAGGAATACAAATTTTGGTTTAAGCTAAGCTAAATTAAAAGGTTTAAGGTGACAAAGGGCTAGTAAAAGCAAGCTACAACCTAAGAGAGATACTACAAGACTAATTATATGAGCTAAAACCTTAATTATCACTAATCAAGCACTAATCAAGCGATTAATTACTAATCAAGATTAACAAATTACTAAAAACGAAACCTAGGGATGGAATCATTGATTTGGGCATCTAAATGGCCAACCTTGCAATCATTTAAGCAACTCAAACAAGCTTTCTCTATGCCTAGAACACTAATTAAGACTAATCCATGATGTGTGGTACTAATCCCTTTCCTAATCACCTTAATGAACTAATGATGTGTTAGCATTAAAATTATTAGCAAGCATTAAACATGAGTCTAAATGGCATGATAAACACCCTAGGCAACTAATGTCTTAGGCTAGGAATGTAAATCTCTTAAAAAGTGGTTCAAGCATTTCATCAAACACTTGGTGGGTGTGTGAAATGCTTATGATCCAAAATAGCAAAAGATTAGCTATTTGGCATTAAGAACTCCTTAATAAGAAGAGAGATGAAAGAATCTAACCTAGATTGCAAGATTGAACCATTAGAAAACCCTAAATCTAACCCATCCCCAAGTTCCTAAGAAACTACTCACTAATCATGGTGAAACCCACAAATCCTATGAAAGAAATACTAGTAAGCATGATTAAAGAAGAGATAGATGAAATATTAGAAGGAACAAGAATCAAATAGCATTAAACTTAAAATAAATCTCTCAAATCTCCTCAAAACCCCAAAGGGCCGTTTTTCTGTGTAAGCCCAAGAGAAGATACATAAAAATTAGGTTTTTAAGTATTTATAGGGAAGGAGGTCAAACCGGGTCAACCCGGAACAAACCGGATTTTGACCCGGAGGAGCAGTCTTGCGGAAATCGACATATCTCCCTAAACGCAGCTCCTAATGACATGAAACCACCTCCACATGAAAGCAGATTCAATTATCTACAACCTTCATGAAGGGCTCTGAGGCTGAATCGGAATGGAAAGCCTTCATCTGACCCGATCTTCCAGTCACTTCAGGCAGTCTTGCGCCGCATCGGTTTGGCAATCCGAGGTGCTCCAAACCGAGGCAATTTCTGGTGGCTTCATCTCGGTTTGGCAATCCGAGGTGGCCAAACCGATGCATTCTCTGGTCGTCTTGCATCTGTTTGTTGTCCGATGTACCTCAAACCGATGTGATCTCTGGTTGCTCTGATTCGGACAGTCTTGCAAGAATCGCCGTATCTCGTGAACCGCTGGTCGTAATGACTTGATTCCAACGGCATTAGAAAGCTCATTGAATCCTCTACAACTTTGAAGAAGGCTTCGGAGTCTGAATCTAAGTGGAAGGCCTTCGTCTGGACACATACATTTCACACCTCCAAATGCTCAACATGCTTCTAAAAGACTTCTGCTTCTCATTTAGCTGCTTCTCTTCCTCCTCTTGATTATCCATGAAACTCCATATGGTCCTCCAAGCCTCCAAAACACCTAATAAAGACTCAATATGTACAAATATGCAACAACCTAAGCTAAAACTCACTAAACTCTAATATGGATGCAAATGGGACTAAAAGTGGCTAAATGAATGCAAAAGTACATGCAAAACTATGTAAAATGAATGCTAAAATATGCTAAATTATGAGTCTATCAACTAAATTGAAACAAGAGTTTTTACTCTTGCAAGCAATTCCTCAATTGCTCATATCATTGCAATATATTGAGGTATCAATCCATCTTGGGAGATGATTCACTAAGAATACAAAGTCTAGTTTAAGCTAAGCTAAATTGACAATTCAAGTGACAAATGATAATTAAAAGCAAGGCACAAACTAAAGGAAACACTACTAGAGCAATAATATCGAATTAAGCCTTAATTACTACTAATCAAGTACTAATGATGCAATTAACTACTAATTAAGATTGACAAAATACTAAAAACGAAACTTAGGGATGGAATCATTGATTTGGGCATCTAAATGGCCAACCTTGCAATCATTTAAGCAACTCAAACAAGCTTTCTCTATGCCTAGAACACTAATTAAGACTAATCCATGATGTGTGGTACTAATCCCTTTCCTAATCACCTTAATGAACTAATGATGTGTTAGCATTAAAATTATTAGCAAGCATTAAACATGAGTCTAAATGGCATGATAAACACCCTAGGCAACTAATGTCTTAGGCTAGGAATGTAAATCTCTTAAAAAGTGGTTCAAGCATTTCATCAAACACTTGGTGGGTGTGTGAAATGCTTATGATCCAAAATAGCAAAAGATTAGCTATTTGGCATTAAGAACTCCTTAATAAGAAGAGAGATGAAAGAATCTAACCTAGATTGCAAGATTGAACCATTAGAAAACCCTAAATCTAACCCATCCCCAAGTTCCTAAGAAACTACTCACTAATCATGGTGAAACCCACAAATCCTATGAAAGAAATACTAGTAAGCATGATTAAAGAAGAGATAGATGAAATATTAGAAGGAACAAGAATCAAATAGCATTAAACTTAAAATAAATCTCTCAAATCTCCTCAAAACCCCAAAGGGCCGTTTTTCTGTGTAAGCCCAAGAGAAGATACATAAAAATTAGGTTTTTAAGTATTTATAGGGAAGGAGGTCAAACCGGGTCAACCCGGAACAAACCGGATTTTGACCCGGAGGAGCAGTCTTGCGGAAATCGACATATCTCCCTAAACGCAGCTCCTAATGACATGAAACCACCTCCACATGAAAGCAGATTCAATTATCTACAACCTTCATGAAGGGCTCTGAGGCTGAATCGGAATGGAAAGCCTTCATCTGACCCGATCTTCCAGTCACTTCAGGCAGTCTTGCGCCGCATCGGTTTGGCAATCCGAGGTGCTCCAAACCGAGGCAATTTCTGGTGGCTTCATCTCGGTTTGGCAATCCGAGGTGGCCAAACCGATGCATTCTCTGGTCGTCTTGCATCTGTTTGTTGTCCGATGTACCTCAAACCGATGTGATCTCTGGTTGCTCTGATTCGGACAGTCTTGCAAGAATCGCCGTATCTCGTGAACCGCTGGTCGTAATGACTTGATTCCAACGGCATTAGAAAGCTCATTGAATCCTCTACAACTTTGAAGAAGGCTTCGGAGTCTGAATCTAAGTGGAAGGCCTTCGTCTGGACACATACATTTCACACCTCCAAATGCTCAACATGCTTCTAAAAGACTTCTGCTTCTCATTTAGCTGCTTCTCTTCCTCCTCTTGATTATCCATGAAACTCCATATGGTCCTCCAAGCCTCCAAAACACCTAATAAAGACTCAATATGTACAAATATGCAACAACCTAAGCTAAAACTCACTAAACTCTAATATGGATGCAAATGGGACTAAAAGTGGCTAAATGAATGCAAAAGTACATGCAAAACTATGTAAAATGAATGCTAAAATATGCTAAATTATGAGTCTATCAACTAAATTGAAACAAGAGTTTTTACTCTTGCAAGCAATTCCTCAATTGCTCATATCATTGCAATATATTGAGGTATCAATCCATCTTGGGAGATGATTCACTAAGAATACAAAGTCTAGTTTAAGCTAAGCTAAATTGACAATTCAAGTGACAAATGATAATTAAAAGCAAGGCACAAACTAAAGGAAACACTACTAGAGCAATAATATCGAATTAAGCCTTAATTACTACTAATCAAGTACTAATGATGCAATTAACTACTAATTAAGATTGACAAAATACTAAAAACGAAACTTAGGGATGGAATCATTGATTTGGGCATCTAAATGGCCAACCTTGCAATCATTTAAGCAACTCAAACAAGCTTTCTCTATGCCTAGAACACTAATTAAGACTAATCCATGATGTGTGGTACTAATCCCTTTCCTAATCACCTTAATGAACTAATGATGTGTTAGCATTAAAATTATTAGCAAGCATTAAACATGAGTCTAAATGGCATGATAAACACCCTAGGCAACTAATGTCTTAGGCTAGGAATGTAAATCTCTTAAAAAGTGGTTCAAGCATTTCATCAAACACTTGGTGGGTGTGTGAAATGCTTATGATCCAAAATAGCAAAAGATTAGCTATTTGGCATTAAGAACTCCTTAATAAGAAGAGAGATGAAAGAATCTAACCTAGATTGCAAGATTGAACCATTAGAAAACCCTAAATCTAACCCATCCCCAAGTTCCTAAGAAACTACTCACTAATCATGGTGAAACCCACAAATCCTATGAAAGAAATACTAGTAAGCATGATTAAAGAAGAGATAGATGAAATATTAGAAGGAACAAGAATCAAATAGCATTAAACTTAAAATAAATCTCTCAAATCTCCTCAAAACCCCAAAGGGCCGTTTTTCTGTGTAAGCCCAAGAGAAGATACATAAAAATTAGGTTTTTAAGTATTTATAGGGAAGGAGGTCAAACCGGGTCAACCCGGAACAAACCGGATTTTGACCCGGAGGAGCAGTCTTGCGGAAATCGACATATCTCCCTAAACGCAGCTCCTAATGACATGAAACCACCTCCACATGAAAGCAGATTCAATTATCTACAACCTTCATGAAGGGCTCTGAGGCTGAATCGGAATGGAAAGCCTTCATCTGACCCGATCTTCCAGTCACTTCAGGCAGTCTTGCGCCGCATCGGTTTGGCAATCCGAGGTGCTCCAAACCGAGGCAATTTCTGGTGGCTTCATCTCGGTTTGGCAATCCGAGGTGGCCAAACCGATGCATTCTCTGGTCGTCTTGCATCTGTTTGTTGTCCGATGTACCTCAAACCGATGTGATCTCTGGTTGCTCTGATTCGGACAGTCTTGCAAGAATCGCCGTATCTCGTGAACCGCTGGTCGTAATGACTTGATTCCAACGGCATTAGAAAGCTCATTGAATCCTCTACAACTTTGAAGAAGGCTTCGGAGTCTGAATCTAAGTGGAAGGCCTTCGTCTGGACACATACATTTCACACCTCCAAATGCTCAACATGCTTCTAAAAGACTTCTGCTTCTCATTTAGCTGCTTCTCTTCCTCCTCTTGATTATCCATGAAACTCCATATGGTCCTCCAAGCCTCCAAAACACCTAATAAAGACTCAATATGTACAAATATGCAACAACCTAAGCTAAAACTCACTAAACTCTAATATGGATGCAAATGGGACTAAAAGTGGCTAAATGAATGCAAAAGTACATGCAAAACTATGTAAAATGAATGCTAAAATATGCTAAATTATGAGTCTATCAACTAAATTGAAACAAGAGTTTTTACTCTTGCAAGCAATTCCTCAATTGCTCATATCATTGCAATATATTGAGGTATCAATCCATCTTGGGAGATGATTCACTAAGAATACAAAGTCTAGTTTAAGCTAAGCTAAATTGACAATTCAAGTGACAAATGATAATTAAAAGCAAGGCACAAACTAAAGGAAACACTACTAGAGCAATAATATCGAATTAAGCCTTAATTACTACTAATCAAGTACTAATGATGCAATTAACTACTAATTAAGATTGACAAAATACTAAAAACGAAACTTAGGGATGGAATCATTGATTTGGGCATCTAAATGGCCAACCTTGCAATCATTTAAGCAACTCAAACAAGCTTTCTCTATGCCTAGAACACTAATTAAGACTAATCCATGATGTGTGGTACTAATCCCTTTCCTAATCACCTTAATGAACTAATGATGTGTTAGCATTAAAATTATTAGCAAGCATTAAACATGAGTCTAAATGGCATGATAAACACCCTAGGCAACTAATGTCTTAGGCTAGGAATGTAAATCTCTTAAAAAGTGGTTCAAGCATTTCATCAAACACTTGGTGGGTGTGTGAAATGCTTATGAACCCAAATAGCAAAAGATTAGCTATTTGGCATTAAGAACACCTTAATAAGAAGAGAGATGAAAGAATCTATCCTAGATTGCAAGATTGAACCATTAGAAAACCCTAAATCTAACCTATCCCCAAGTTCCTAAGAAACTACTCACTAATCATCATCAAGCCCATCAAATCAAAGATAAGTGATAAGCTAAACATGATTAGAGAAATGAAAATAAGAAATCTAAGAGAGATATTGCATTAAACTTAAAGATCCAAAGCAAATACAAGGTTTTTCTCCCAAAGAGGATAAGAGTTTAAGCTATGACAAGAGAGAATAAAAGTTCTCACAAAAATTAGGTTTAAAGAGTATTTATAGGAGGGACCCATCAAAGTGAAAAAAGGGATTCGTTAGTGTATTGCTCGACCAACTCGTCAAACATCTTGGTCGAACATTGCTCCTGGAAATGTTGTTCGACCAGCTGGTCGAACATTGCTCCTGGAAATGTTGTTCGACCAGCTGGTCGAACATCTTCGTCGAACATGACCCCTGCTCGCTTGGCTTCTTCTCCTTGGCATCTGTCTTCAGTTCGACCAACTCGTCGAACATCTTGGTCGAACCTGACCCCTGAAAGACATGTTCGACGTGCTCGTCGAACATCTTTGTCGAACTTGCTCCCTGGAAAACATGTTCGACCAGCTGGTCGAACATACTGGTCGAACTTGTGCGAGAAAACTTCTGCTTCATCTTCTAAGTGACTCCTTGCCCCTCTAAGTGCCATGCTATCTTTCTCCAACTCCATTTATGCCTCCATAGCATCCTTATCACCTGATCAAGACTCCAAATGCACCAAAACATGCAAAGACATCCTAAACTCTAAATGATCAAAATGCAATACAATGATGCTAAATAAGGATCCTAAATGATGACAAACTTACACTAAATGGAGAGAAATATGATGCAAAATATATACATATCAATTAGCAATGTGAATGTGTGATAACATGCATATTTTACCCATTTTTACCATCATAAGTGTATGTTTTAATAAGCATTTCACTAAGGTATTAATGTATATTTAGTAGTTTTCGCATATTTGTGTGTCCAAGACTATTTTCAGGAAATCTTAGGAAAAAGGGAGGAAAAAGGAGCAAAACAGACATTTTCGGAACATGAGCTTTTTGACAGAAGTTTAGCACAGGACGGAGACCTTCCCACCACGGGATCGAGCTGAATTCTGGAACAAGGTAACCTGAACTACTACCTTTCCCATCGAAGTGGTTTGAGTCCAATCCCATGGTTGGATCTCAAGTTATGAAGGAAGTAAGAAGGCCTGTCAGACACATCCTCAGAAGAAGCCTGATCGCGCCACAACAAGTGACAATTCTCGAGCCCGTTTTCAAGCCCAAATCGAGCCCGGTAGTCCCCAAACTTGGTGGAACCTTAAGTGACGCCTAAGAAGACCTAAAGACCTATAAATACTCCTATTCTACAACCTAATTTCAGCAGCCACGGAGAGACACTAGAAGCAAAAAGAGAGAGCCTCGCGGCTGCCTCTAAAACACACTTTTCATTGTTATTGTTCTTTGTTCTTAAGGGAGATAGATCTGTTCTTGAACCCTTGTTCTTTCATCAATCTGATTACGTTTATGCAATCCTCTTCATCTATGATTCTGATTTTCATTTCTATGTTTGAGTAGTCTTTCAGTTGGGTTTCAAAGGGGGTTTCTCAAAAGGATTTCATGGTTTGATTTGATAGGTTGTTAGATCGTAGATAGAATACTTTGTACTGTTCTTCGTTTGGATTCATTCTTATTGCGTAATTCTTGACTGGCCACTTAGGATCGATTGTAGGATCATTAGAGCCGCGTAAGTGCTGAGTCTCTTGGTCGGACATAGTTTTAAACGTGCAGACATCGAAGGATGCTTATGCATATCGACGGTGTTCTGTGAGCATCATTGAACCTATTCTTAAAGCTGATCTTGCTGCGACGCCGCTACTGAAAGGGGAGCGAATGAGTAGTATAGGTTTAGGCGTTTGGTTTTCCGAAAGGGAGATCCGACCACTTTCGTGTTTGAGCTTAAGAACTAGTAGAATTGATTTTATCTAGGTCAAGTTTGTTAATCCGTAGAATCATTATGTGGAAAACCCTGAGAGATCCCTGAAACCCAGCGCTCCATTTTATCGTGTTTCACCCATCTGTTTTTCAATTGAGATTTACGCACTTCCATACTTACTTTTCCTGCACTGCTTGCTTTGATTCCCGTCTGATATAGAGTTGATTGACAACCATCTCTATATAAACTTGCTTTTCGAATCCTGCATTTAATAGCTACTGAAACCGTGACACAATCCTACAAACCCCCCCACTCTTTGCGTCTTTACTTGCCCTGATTCTTCTGTTTTGCAGTTGACCCCCTCCCTGTGGTTCGATACCCTAAGTACTACAACGCACGCTGTGCACTTGCAGCTTAGGGTCCTACAAATTCAAAGCTCGACGAGTCCCCAAAGAAATCCTCCAATCTCGGACGACTATTTAGACCCCCATCAAGCTTTTGGCGCCGTTGCCGGGGAGGCTGCGTTCTGCTGTCCAAAACAAAGGTAAGGATCACAACTCAAAGACATCTTTTTCCTTTAATTTCGTTTTTGTTTCTGTTCTTTCAGAGACATTCGAGATGTGGGAAGCCCGCACCTTGATCAACGATCTTGCTGCAACCATTCGCTACAATTCCACCAACTATGATAGAATATTACATCCTATTGGTTCTCCTTCCAAGGAAGAATATGGCGAACTCGTATCCGCTGCGTATCTACAATCTAGTGATAATATCGACATGTTCGAATCAACGATGATTTCCGCTATCGACGAAAAATATCAGCTCAAGAATGAGTTAGAAGATATCAACGAAGTCTTTCGAATATGCAACGTCGGAGTGGATGCCGAAAAGGAGTTCATTGAGAAGCTCTACATTATATATGGTTCCCTCCTATAAGACGATGAAGTAGATCAAAAAGAGCAAGGCGATACCAAGACTGAAGAAAACGAGCTTGTACCCGAGATGCATGAAGTTTCGGACGATGAAAAGAAGAGTGCAACAACTCTTGACGCCGAGGTGGAAGACAAAGATAATAATTCTCTAAAGAGTTCATTAGATTTGTGTTTCTCAGACGACCCCACTCATGCAAATGAAGCCAAATACCAAAGAATAGAAGCTGGTCGTTCTATTTCTATTCCTCAAGAAGACTTTATCTCTACCGATCGGCCTGAACACCTTGAAGATGAAAGTCCAACCAACAAGGAGCCTCAACCCCACGACCAAGGGAAGCCTCTTACTCCAGGTCATCACCACGTTGAGTGTGAATCAATACTCATGGAGAAGAAGACGATGATGGCGATCCAAGAACTGTCCTTGACGACGGTTTCAAAGATATATGATCCGAGAATATTTTTGTTTCATGCTCAGTCAAGGGAGTTGAAATTCGTGCCTCTCTATATGACATAGGATCAGATTTCAATGTCGTGATTAAGGCTATTGAAGAAGGCATAGGAGTTTCAAGCTTCCAAGCCCCGAGAACATCCGTCGACCACGAAGACCCTCCGTCACCAAATCTGTTCGGTTTCAAGGCGAATTTGCTGCCTCAAGTTGAGGATGATTTCGTGACAACTGTCTTTCATACTATGGATACAGAGAAGAACATGAGCCACTCGTTGTTCCTTGGTTCCTCAATCGCTGCACCGGTTCGGGCTTTGATTGACATGCTGAACAACGAGAGATCTTTCTATCCAGCAATGCTTACAAGGAGCACTTATTCCACGACCTTAGGCAGTGGAAGTGAACCAATCTTAGACCCTGGAGGAAGTACAAAGGATGTCTATAACGTCCTAGAAGAAGGCTTATTCAGCACGCACAATGGAAGCGCAAAACAGAGCAAGGAGATCCCATATGATCCCATATGATCCAGGTTTGAAGCGCAAGGAGAGCCCATATGATCCAGGTTCGACTTTGCATCATATAAGACGTGATGGAGACCCAATAAAAGCTGAGGGGAAGCTTATAAAGTCATCAAAATCTTCTCCAAAGACAGAGCTCATGACTGATATATCATGATTTTTACCCATTTTTAGACCATGATATAAGTGTTTTTATAGAGTCTTTTGGCTATTTTCGAGTCTATATAGAGTCTTTACAGGTTCAGGTACAATTGAAGATAAATTGGAGATTTGGATGCATTTTGGAGCTTAATGGAATGAAGTCACGAAGTGATGAAGTCAAGACTGGAATTACACGCAAGGTGTCGATCGACACCATGTGGTGTCGATCGACACCAAGTTTTCCAATTTCCAAAATCAAGAAGTTTCCATATTTTGAAGAAAAGGAAATCTCCAAGACTTTTCCTAATCCTTTTGGGAATTGAAGACTCGTACCTAGGCTTATAAATATAGTTTTTCATCCATTGTTTAGGCAGAATCTCATACTTTAAGAGTCATAGAAGTTTAGGTTTTTGGAGAGAAGAATTTGTCTCCTTAGAGCAAATTTGGAACTCTCTTTATTTATTCTATTGATTTCTTTTATGCTTTCTATTCAAGTTATGATTTTTGTTTCATTGATCATGTCTGAGTAGTTTGCTTGTTAGGTTTAGGGTTTTTCAAAGGTGATTAATGAATTGTTAGGTCGAATTAAATTGTTAGGATAAAATCATTAGAGTTCTTCATCTGGATTTGTGTTTAATGCTTATTCTAGCTTCGCGGCCTAGAATCTGATCTTAGGTTAATTAATAGATGCGAGAGTATTATTGATTGCCTGAACTAATGTTAGATGAGCAAAATACCTATTCGCAAAGAGATTTGGTTTAGGGTTTTGTGAACAATTGAACCTGAACTTTAATGCTTGTCTGAATTGATAGGATTTGCAAAGAGATTTGGAATTCTAGGGTTTAGACATAGAAAGTCTTCGCAGCGAGAGTTGGTTGATTTTATTGTTGTGCTTTGAG
Source organism: Alliaria petiolata (assembly GCA_020283515.1). Lineage (NCBI taxonomy): Eukaryota > Viridiplantae > Streptophyta > Magnoliopsida > Brassicales > Brassicaceae > Alliaria > Alliaria petiolata. The sequence goes on from JAHZTW010000006.1 coordinate 22,451,665, forward strand.
TTCGAGAACGGATCTTCATTATTCCTAACATTCTGTCCAGACCTGCAATTTGGATCACCTGAGAATTTCCCTGAACCTAGCGTTTCGTCTCCTGAATCTAAATCGTTTAATTGCTTTCTGTCTTTTAATTCCATATTGTTTCTTAGCTTAATTCGAAATTAGAAAACTGCTGTGTGACTATCCCTTCTCTGTGGATTCGATCCCTAAGTACTACAACTGATCTCTTAATTTGAGAGAGTTGCTTAGGGTAAATTTGACCCCTATCAATGACCCATCCGAACCGAGAAGAGAAAGGCGAACAACATAAGAGAAGGAAGTTGAACGATGCATATGTTCCTCGAGACAACAATAAAGATCCTCCAACACAGAATAGAAGATGTCTCAAGCCAAAAAGTACGAAGTGCCGAGAAGCTAAAGGAGCCACGAATCTTTTAGCAGGAGTTTTTCACATCTAAAACCACCACCAAAGTCTAGCTAAAAGACTCTAAACAAGAGCGACTCAATGGGAGACAACCCATTTTAGGTATCTTCTTTCTTTTTCTCATCTTTCTAACCATACTAATTTTTAGTTTTGGTTTTTTCTTAGTTACAGCTTTCATATAAACCTCAAAAGCCAAAAAAAAAAAAATCAGAAAACTCATAAAAACCAAAAATATGAAGAAGGAGGCCCGAAGAACCCTCACCGGGCGACGAACCGCCCGTGGGCCGGCCAGAAGGAGCCTGCCCGCGCCACAAGCCACGATGGGCCGGAGGAGACGTGGCGGGCCACGGCCGAGACTACCCGTCGCATGGCCGGCCTTCTTCTGCGACTTTCTCCATCCCGAACTTCACCAAACCGGATCTGTTTCAACCTGTGTTAAGCCTTTCAAGCTTCCTTCTTGATTCATGGGTCTGGACACGTTCTAAAGACCGCAAAGATCACTTACCGCGTCAAGTTGTTGTGGCATCAAAGACGGCGAGACAAGACAAGACTCCATCCAAGTCAAGTTAAGTCAATTATCCATCTCTCTCATTCTACTTCATCCTGCACGATCAACAGACCTATATCAACGAAGACGAAGAAGAATATGACAGTTTGATATATCATGATTTTTACCCCTTTTTGGACCATGATATAAGTGTTTTTATAGAGACTTTTGTTAGTTTTAGAGTCCTATTAGAGTCTTTACAGGATGGAGAGCATTTAGAGCTTAATGAGAGATTCTGGATCTTTTTGGAGAAGCAGCCGAAGTGATGAAGTCGGAGTCGAATTTACACGCAAGTTGTCGATCGACACCATCACTTAGTGTCGATCGACACCAATGAAGACCGACCAAAGATGCGCACTTCCATAAGAAAAAGGAAATCAACCCAAGTTTGAAGAAATTACAAGACTGCCCCCAACGAAAAATCATCTTCTATATATAGTTTTCAGGCATTGTTTAGCCAGATACCTTTTCATAATTTTCTGTTTTTGAAACTTAGAGAGAGATTGATCCTGAGCTTTTAGGGAGACAATTCTATCTCATTTGAACCAGATTTCAAACCCTTGTATCATTCTGTATTCTTTTTATGCAACTCACCTTGATTCATCTCTATGTCTGAGTAGTTTGCTAGTTAGGTTAGGGTGATTTAGGGTTGATGATGAGTTTGTAGAATTCTTATCTTGTTAGAAAAATCACTTGGATCTTCATCTTGATTTGTGCTTAACTTGATTTCTGAAATTGATCACTTAGAAATCAAACCCTAGGTTGTTTAATAGATGCGAGAGCATTATTGATAATCTGACCTAATCATAGATGAGCAAAATATCTATTCGCAAAGAGATTTGGTTTAGGCATTTTGTGAACAAATCGAACATGAACATTAATGCTTGTCTGAATTGTTTGAACTCGCAAAGATATTTGGTTTTCTGGAATTTAGGCATAGATAACTTCTGCAACGAGAGTTGATTGTGGAAGAGAGAAGTTAGTCTTCGGGAACTTTCCTCTTCGCGGTTTGGTGAAGAAAGTTGCATCTTCTTCCTTCTGGAGTTTGCACTACGGTTTTCTTCCTCTAGAACCGTGGTGTTCTTCTTCGTCTTCGTGGATACAGGTCCGTTGAACGTGCTGGACGAAGTAAGTTGAGTAATGGGTCATTGGCTTAACTTGACTTGGATGGAGTCTCGTTTTTTCTCGCCGTTTGGATGCAACAGCAACTTGCCGCGGTTGTGGAAGTGATCTTTGCGGTCTTTAGGACGTGTTCAAGCCATTGAATCAAGGAGGAAACTTGAAAGGCTTGAAACAGGTTGAAGGAGGTCCGGTTTGGTGAGGTTCGGATGGAAAAAATCCGCAGAGGACGGCCGGCCGCGCGAAGGGTTATCGCGGCCGCGCGACGGGTTGTCGCGGCCGTGGCCGGGCATCTTGCCTCCGTGCCATCGTTGGCTCGTGGCGCGGTCAGGCTCTTTCTGGCCGGCCCACGGGCAATTTGTCGCCCGGTGAGTGTTCTTTGAGCCTCCTTCTTCATTTTTTGGTCTTTTCTGGTTTTTCTGATTTTTTTTGTGCTTTTGGGGTTTATGTAAATGCTGTAAACTAAGAAGAAACCAAAATTAAAGATTAGTATGGTTAAAGAGATGAGAAAGAGAATACCTAAAATGGGTTGTCTCCCATTGAGCCGCTCTTGTTTAAAGTCTTTTAGCTAGACTTTGGTAGTTTGGGAGCTTAGTTGGAGGTAGAGTTCAACCTTAGGCAAGGTCTCTTTGCCCTCTGCGCGGCCTCTTCTGGTAAGGGCTCCTCAAGTCTCTCCATGAAAGCATCTTCATCCTTCTCAAGAAGATATTTCTCGTATCGGGTCTCCCTTGACCTTCGGACTTTCTTCCCAGCTCTCGCAAGTTCGTAGAGATGTTGTATCTCTTGCTTAGTTTCATCACTTTCGTGGAAGTAGTACCCGATCATATGTTCCTTCCATGCAATAGTGAAAGTGGCTTCAAGAGGGAGGCTCCCCACTACCCTGGCAAATTCCGCAAGGTCTTCTCTACTGATTAGGTCGCGAATCTTTCCAACCTTCTTATATCTATGAACGTCCATTATCCTTGGTGTGGTGGCGTTGAACCTTGCCTACATGAAGTGGCATTTGATTATGCTAGCGTCCTCGCTGCTATCTTTGAAGTACTCCTTCAGACCTCTTTTTTCTAGAGCTACATCGAATCCAACATATATTGGGATCTTCCTTGCCTTCTTATGGAAGGCGATGAGTCTTTCTCTTTTGATGCGATCCCCGAATCGCGATTCCTCCTGTATCCTCTTGTCGTTCGATCGGCAAGTTAGGACTTTGTCCAATCCTGGATCTGGAGATGATATTCCACAGATTGGGGATGCCGAAATTTGAAGCGGCCGATGATTTGAGAAGGCGAATTTGTTTCGGCCATGTTTTGCCCTAAGGATGGCGTTTCTCTTTGCTCCAAGGCGAGTAATGACATTGCAAGGCGCAATGATCACTTACTTGGGCCTTGCGCCCAGCCGTTCGCCAGCTGCGACGTCTTCTTTGCTAGAGGAATCGGGGATCTCCTTGTGTTCTTCTGCGGGGAAACTCATGGCTCTCTTGAAAGAGGGCAGAATATCGGTGAGCTCCTGTTGGCCTTGGGAAAGTCTTTCGAGCTCGTCCTCCCCTCTTTCTAGTTTCGAGGCAATGCTCTTGATTGCCCTGTTGTTACTGCTGGTTTGGCTTTTGATTGCCAAACCACCTTCCTGTGCCTCCTCGATGTATCTTCCAAGGCGGTCTCTGACCTCATCGATAGCTTCCTTAGTTTCTTCGAGCTCGCAGCCGTACCCTTGAGTTCTCCGTCTGATCTGGGCCAGATTGTAGTCATGGCATCCTAGCTTCTCTTCCACCTTCAGGAATTTCTTTCGGTATTTTGAAGCTTGAGCTTCAAGTCTCCTGGCCTGATCCGCGATTTCCTGCACTTTGTAGGATATCTCGGTTTGCATCGAACTGATCCGGGAATGGAAGGTCTTCTCGGACTCGGCTACGTGATCCGTGAGGATCCGTGCTAGCTCCATAAGCTGGTGCAGTCGCTGGTGCAGGAAGGAAGGTGGGAGTCTTTGGTCGTGATGGGAGAGAACAGAAATCTGGTGGTGAGGACTCTCGTCTTCGTCTTGCGCTAGGGGCGCGAGTATTTCTTCAGAAGTGAAGCATTCTAAAGGCTGCGGCATGGATTGGTCTGCAGGTGGGCGTGAGTTCGGGGGCATGTAAGGATCGCTCCTTACGTGCTCCATGGTATGGTAGTTCCTGAAACTCATAGAAAGAAATCTAAAAGTTAGAGAAAAAGAATGTCTTTGAGTTGTGATCCTGACCCTTGCTTTGGACAGCGAAACGCAACCTCCCCGGCAACGGCGCCAAAAGCTTGATAGGGTCTAAATACTCGACCGAGATTGGAGGATTTCTTTGGGGACTCGTCGAGTTTTGAATTTGTAGGACCCTAAGCTGCAAGTGCACAGCGTGCGTTGTTTTACTTAGGGTATCGATCCACAGGGAGGAGGTCAACTGCAAAACAGAAGAATCAGGGCAACCAAAGACGCAGGAAACTAGGGTTTTAGGGTTATGGTTTTAATCCACTAACGCCTCTTGATTTGTCTCCATTGCCTACTGCAGAAACTATAAGCATGGAAGGGAAAGAAAAGGCAGAATACGTGAAGAAACTCCACGAGAAGTTTCGAGCGAATATCGAACGACGAACCGAGCAATATGTGTCTAAGGCTAACAAAGGCAAACACAAGGTGGTGTTTCAGCCTGGAGATTGGGTTTGGCTTCACTTAAGGACTGAACGTTTTCCTTAACAACGCAAACACAAGCTAAATCCTAGAGGCGATGGTCCATTCCAAGTGACCGAACGCATAGGCGACAATGCTTATAAGTTGGACTTGCGTGGTAAGTACTCTGTCTCAAATACTTTTAATGTTGCTAATTTGTCTTCTTTTAATGCAGGAGATCAAGATTTGAGGGCAAATCCTTCTCAAGGGGGCAGGGAATGATGCGGTCATTGACGAGGAGATCCCGACTTTGTCGTCTGCATTTATCGAGGAAGCAAGAGAGGCAATGAATCCGACAACGCGCAGCCAAATAGAGCCCCCAAAATTTGTCTCTAGGACCGGCGACGAGAGCTCGGGCACAAAAGTTCAAGCGACTTATTGATTTGTTCATTTTGGGAACGCATAACGCAAACCAAAGACGAGTCAAAGATTGTTCTCTAGGTCCAACGAGAATAAAAGCAATGAGAAGAATACAAAGAGAATTTTTAAGAAGCCAAAGAGTTATTCCTCTAAGTCAAACTTAATTAGGAAGTTTATTTACGTCTTAAGAGTTTTCTAGAATAAGTCTCTTCTATTTATATGGAATTGTAGACATTTTGAATGAGACAAGTTTGATTAATAATAATTCAGAGATTGTTCATCTCTTTTGGTTCACTTCGAACAACCTTCTCGCTAGGTGAGAATTTGTTTCTCAAAAGCTTCTTGGATAGTATCGGCGAGTTTCTGCTCTCGTCGTGGTGTCCGGCGTTCCACACCCAACGTTTTCAACCCCTAGTTCGATCTTGAAACGATTGTTACGTCTTCCTCTTACGCGTATTTGGAGGTACCCGTGGAGGCGTGTATCATTCTCCCCCTCTTGAACCACAATGTCATCATTGTATTCAAGCACAGACCGTGGATGTAGCTATTTTCCACTCCTCAAAGTGATGGCATTTGCATATTCCTTCAGATTTTGCTCACACTTGCCGGGTAAGCTACCTTGGCCGCTTGAACTTGCTTTGTCTTTCTCTAACTGACAAAGCTTGTTGTTGATGTTGCTGATTTGTGTAGAGACCTCAGTGAGAGAGGAGTTCAGCCTGTTGTTGATATCAACAAACTTCTGGTTGTTAGATGCTTGCCCTTGTAGAAGTTGTTGGAACATCGCATGTACCAGATCTTGGGGTGGAGCTTGAACTTGCTGCTGTTGTGGCACAAAACCTGGTGGATAACTCTTGTTCCCTTACTGCTGTTGGCCTTGGAAGGTGCCTTGTCTTGGCCCTTGATAGCCACTGCTATGCACGAAGCCACTTTTGTTGAAGGGAACAAATTGTTTTCCTTGTTGTGGAGGATAGACTTGATCCTTTGGATTTTCCAGATTGGTGCTTCGGTATGAGAGGTTGTTGTTGCCTTGGAACCTCTGGATATACCCTTGTGGCTTATTGTAGTCTACCCAGTTTGCTTCTTCAAACTCCTCTTGAATTCCCTCTTCAAACACCTCCGCGGCTTCACCCACAAAATGTACAAGCTTTTGGCTTTGGAGCATCATTTTATCAATCTTCTCATGGAGAGATTTCAGCTCCTTCTTGTGTGATTCAAGCTCGTGACCTCTTGGTGCTCGGTCATAGTCTTCAGAGTAATTGCCATCACTCAATGCCAAGTTCTCTATGAGCTCCATTCCCTCGGTCACTTCTTGCCCAAGAAAATTACCTTTGCTTGCCGTGTCTAGCAACATTCTGATTTTAGGGAGAGCTCCCCTGTAGATGGTACTTAGAAAGGATTCCTCACTGAAACTGTGGTGTGGGAACTGAATGGTGTAATCTTTAAACCTTTCCATAGCCTCGGCAAAGGTCTCATTGTTGCGTTGCGTGAACCCAGTGATTTCACTTCTCAACCTTGCTGTTCTAGTACTTGAGAAGAACTTTGAGAGGAATGCCTTTTTACACTCTGCCCAAGAGTTGATGGTGCCTTGGGGAAGAGTCTTCTCCCAATGCCTAGCTTTACCCCCAAGTGAAAAGGGGAAAAGCTGAAGCTTGAAACTATCCTCCGAGATCCCGTTGATCTTTATCATGCCACACACTTGCTCGAAGTTGTCTAGGTGTTCCAACGGATCCTCCATGGCTAGTCCATGGAACTTGCTGTTTTGCACCATTGAGACAAAGCCTGGTTTGATCTCGAAGTTATTATTTTGGACAGGAGGAGGGGTGATGCCAAAATGGTTATGATAAGTGTTCGGTGCATCACCCGCACCTATGATCCTTGGTGGTCTTTGGGCGTGGTTGGGGTTTCCATTCCCCCTTCCAGCAGCAGCATAGTGAGGAGGAGCAGCAGCTTGATCTTGCTCAGCCATACCCTCAATATCAACAATAACCGGTTGCACAATCTCTTCAAAGTCTCGTGCTTGCTCGGTTTGCCTTCTTAGTCTTGCACTACCAAGTTGATGAATGTTGTCTAGAGGTGGTATTAGGTTGTCTTCACCTCTAGAACGCAGATTCATGTACCTGAGGACATTGGATTGTGTAATCCTTGAACCGTTCCATAGCCTCACTAAACGTCTCATTGCTCCTTTGCGTAAATCTGCTAATCTCACTTCTCAGCCGTGCAGTCCGTGTGCTTGAGAGGAATTTGGAAAGGAATGCCTTCTTGCAATCAGCCCATGAGGTTATGGTACCTTGAGGCAGGGTCTTCTCCCAATGCCGAGCTTTATCACCAAGTCAAAACGGGAACAATCTCAACTTGAAGCTATCCTCCGAAATGCCATTTGTCTTGATCATGCCACACACTTGCTCAAAGTTGTCCAAGTACTCTAGAGGATCCTCCAAGGCCAGACCGAGGAACTTTTTATTTTGGACCATGGACACAAATCCGGGCTTGATCTCAAAAAGGTTATTTTGCTCCGGTGGAGGTGTGATGCCAAACCGATTGGTGTGGGTGTTTGGTGCATCACCCGCATCTATGTTCCGTGGTGGTTTCGGCCCATGGTTGGGGTTTCCATTGCCCACACCATGATCAGCTTGTTGTGGATTAGCCTCGTCCTGATCAGCCATACCGTCTTCCACAAATTGTTCTTGTACCGTGTGATCTCTTTCTCTCCGCAAGTGTGCACTTCCGAGAAGGTGAATGTTGTCTAGTCTTGGAAGCTGATTGTTGTCCCCACTAGACCGCAAATTCATGTACCTGAAAGCACACACAACTAGGTAGAAAGATTAGTGACAAAATTAAAAAGAAAAATTTAGTCTTGACCAAGTTCCAAATCCTAATGCTTTCCTAATCCAATTTAGCAACAACACCAATTGATAAGTAGAGTTTTTTTTCTCTTTGTCAATACTCAACACTACTCATGTCATTGTAGTATTTGAGGTCAATCCAACTTGGATAGGAAACGACACCAAGAATGCAAGAACAAGATTAATCTAATTCATATGCGAACTTTGATGGTTGAAATGGATTTCTAAAAACTACTTATGCAAGGTAAATAAATTCTAAATGACAACTACACTAAAGAACAATGCTTAAGGCAGTTTCTAAAATTATATAGCAACTAAATATCAAAGCTTAAAGATTTAAAACTAGAAGTGCAAGTATTAAGAGGTCTCTAGCAACTTAACAACTAAAGATAGATTCTTGATTTATAAAATATGAAAGAAGGGTTCAAGGCCGAAGGTTTTCGATAAGGGAGATTCAAGGTTAGGTCTTGGGTTCTAGAAAGATAGATCTACTCATTACAAGAGCTAACTCTAAACCTAAGAAACAAATCTAAATCATCACACGGCTAGTGGCTCCGATTCTTCATCAAACCATTCCTTCCAAACTCACGGTTAGTGGAGGAGAGGATCGGTTGATAAGCAAGAAGGCTCCTTTCTTAACTCGGCTTAACTAAATTCTAATCTCCACCGTCGTGGCTTAAAAAGAGATAGTTTCTTGGTTGGGTTTATGAGATTCCTAAGCCCTCATGAGGTAAGGAAATCTCTAAGGACTCAAAGATCTTCATCGAGAGACTTTGACTTTAATCCCTCCAAACCAAGAAGAGTTAAGGATTATAAACATGCTAAACCTTTAGATCTAAACCCTTAAACCTCCCTACCCCCCTCGGCCTCAAACCTTAAGGTTACTACTCGCAAACATGATTAACGTTAAAAAAGAAGAAGATTAAACTTAAAAAGACGAGTACTTGATTATCAAAGCTAAAAGTGCGATTACAAAAGCTTAAAACCTTAACAATGGTGGCTAAAACAAAAGAGGAAGATGGCAAAAAGCATAAAAGATAAGATATCCCAAAAATTAAGGGTTTTAGCTATTTATAGCAAAAGAGGATTGGTCCCCCCAGAAAAGGACAAAACGTGAGCTGGCGGATAAGGAGGCACGCCTGGAGAGAAGAGATCGAGCTGAGTCGTCGATCTCTCACCCGATCTTGGACTGGGAACGGGCTAACTTGCCTGATCATCGGGTCGTTTCAATGTGGCTATCGACCCTCTTGCTCGATCCTTGGGTCGTTCTGATCAGGATTTATCCTTGGATCCGATCTTCACTCCGTTCTTCCTGGTTGATGTCTTCGGGTCCGTACAGTCGCACGACCATCTTGGTCGATCTAAGGCCCGTTCTTCTTCCTTGAAACGATCTAAGTACCTCGATCTTCATGTTGATCTCGTCTAGAACGACCTGCCTAGCTCGATCTTCTCCTCGATCTCAATGCATGTTCGCTTGTACGAACTTCTCCAAGTGTCCACAAGCTCCCCTTTGATCCTCAACATGTCCACACATCCTCCATAGCTCCAATGTACTCGAAACAACCTGAATATGATGCGAATATGCAAGAAACGTGCAAATGCTAAAGCAAACATGTCTAAAACCTAAAAAGGGACAAAAGCTATAATAAACCTAAGTATGAGTGCAAAAGTACATAAAAACTATCCTAAATGAGTGCTAAATATGAGAAATATATGAGTATATCATTCCACAATTTTATTTTTATGTCTCTCTTGTAACCAAAACTCTTAGTCTTTTCGCCATTAAAGCTTGTTTCAAAAGCTTGAATCTTTTATGATATTTTGAAGTTATCAATTCTTGTTTCATAGCATTTTCTTGTTAAAGCTTCTTCCTTTTCTTGTTTTTGACTATCTTGCAACCCATGAGTCACCTTCTTATACTTATGGATCTTGAGGTTTCTCTAATGGCGTGTGAGTAGTCCCTTTAAGGGTTTTGATGAGTTAAAGAAACCAAGGGATTCTCGGATTTAGATTTCTTGCTTAGCTAGAACATAAAGTTAGATTATTTCTTGTTTATCATTCTCAATGCTTAGCCTAGCTTGATCATCTAGTCTAAAGACTATAAGCAGCTTGACACGAACGCCCCGTGCTTGCTTAGCCGGAACCATAAACAAGAGTTTGATTCCTTAGGCTCAGACGAACCATCCGTCTAAGGATCTTACGGTTCAATAGGGACTTTTTAGCATGCTTGTTTCTTCTATTGTACCGCTAAGCGAGAGCTAGTCTATGGTGATAGAGATTCAAAGAGTTTAGACACAAACACCATGGGCTGAACGATTTGTGGATCCCTTTACCTAAGAATCATCATCTAAGACCAAGTCTTGATGTGATTTAAAAGCTTTAGCTTGATAAGCAATCCGAGAGTCACCTAGTTCACAAAACCCATCTAATCCTTCTTTTATTTATAAATCTTATCTTTTTACCGTTTAAGTGACTACTTCTTGCTCAAGTAGTTTAAAGTTTACATATTTATGATCTTGAGTGACACAAGATCTAGTCTTTAGGCTTTTCCTGTAGTAAAGTCTCAACCTTTAATCATTTCTAGCTTGACTGATGACACCGATATGACCGATCAGTCCACTAAATATTCCCAAATGGATTGATACCCCATACACTATACTGTAAACGGTTATAAGTGGTGGGTCATTAACCTAGTAGAGAAAAAACCTACTTATCAGTTCCCAAAAATAACTACCAAGGGAACAATCAAGGAAACCAAGGAAATTTTCAGTCCAAGCAGGGCCCTCCACCGGGTTTTGCACAAGATTTGGATGTGAGGACTGTTCTACAACAAATCCTCTAAAGTCAAGCAAGTAGTGCTATGGATGTGAGTAAGAAGATGGCCGAAATCCACAACAAGGTGGATTGTTCTTACAATGACCTCAACTCCAAGTTTGACAATTTGAGCTCCAAGGTTAAGCAAATGGAGAATAACAAAGGCATTGCTTCCTCATCTACATGAGCTCAAGCTTCTTTGCCCGGTAAACCCGAACCAAACCCCAAGGAATATTGCAATGCTATCTACTTTATTGATGAGGAAGATTATGAGCGTTTAGTAGCTAAATTTGAGCAACTATTTGAGTGTCCTAATGATGAAACTATATTCAATGAGGACATTGAAGTTCAAGTTGGGGAGGCGGTCATTGAGAATGACCATTTGGTTGTTGCTAAACCAATGGGTAAAAGAGAGCTTGATGAGGATGTGATCTCAACACAAGCAATTATTGTTGAAAAGGAAAAAGAAGTGGCTAAGAAGACTGAAGTTGAGGCTCATGATCTCCTTGACTACAAGCTACCACTCCCCTTTCCCGAGCCGGTGTTGACTAAAGCTCAAAAGAAGGTAGTCTCACGCTTTAAAGGGAGTATGGAGAAAGTTGGTGAACCGTTGCCCAAAGTGGCGAGTTTGTGTAGCATCCGCGACCAGAAATTCTGATTATGGTCGTTTGGGTCATGGGATGGCCGATGTATATACGTTCTGATTCGAGTGAGGTTTGACTGTGTTCGTGTAAAAATGTGTGTACCGTGACTGTGTCTGTGAGGTTATGGATTGTGCCGTGACTGTGTTCGTGAGGTTATGGACTATAGCCGAGTAAACCTGTGGATATTGTCGAGAATTTGATTAAGTGTCGGGATAAGCCATGGGCTGTGGGTTTAGTCGGCAAAAAGTGGGATATAGCCGAGCGGTTTGGGTTTCGGCTGAGAGAATTTAAACCGACCGGCTATAGCCGAGACATAACCGAGGCGCATCGACTATAACCGGGATACCTAGGTTTTCGAGTATAAAAGGTGATTTCTGCGACTATTGTCGAGGCGGCCGCATTGTCACAGAAAAGGACCGTGAAAGAGAGAGTTTAGTCGAGAGAGTTAGATGATTGGCAGAGTGTTCCGAGGGATAGTCGAGAGTTATGTGATTCTAGTCGACGATGTTCGATGTCGATGTTGCTATAGTCGAGGAGTGTTTGTCCTAGTCGAAGAAATCCTAACTATAGCCGAGAGAGTTCGACCGCATCCGAGGGATTGTCCGAGCGTTTCCGACTATCGTCGAGAGACCGCGAGTTTTGTTCGATCCGATCCGACAATTCTTTCTGATTTGGGGTTTTACCGAGAGAGGGATCGAGTTATCCGAGGATTGTCCGAGCGAATCGTGAGTTATCCGAGAGCACTTCGATTCGTCCGAGAGAATCCGACGGTGGCTGTGTTCAGCCGAGGCTAGTCGAGAGCGAGTCGACTGCATTCGAGGGGCGTGTGACCGTATCTGAGAGTTCTTTGAGAGAATCTGAACATGGTTGTGCCATAGCTGAGGCAATCTGATTGTGTTCGAGAGCTAGTCGAGAGGGAGTCGATTATATCCGAGAGACGCGTGACTGCCACCGAGAGATTTATGTTCTGATCGAGTTTCACCGAGGGGGAATCGTTATGTCGAGACTTTCATCGAGGGAAAGTGGTTCCGCCGAGAGATAGCCGAGAGAATTCGACTATATCCGAGAGATAGCCGAGAGATAGTCGAGCAGTTCGGCTATATCCGAGAGGAAGCTGACTGGATCAGGTTTCTACCAAGAATATCATGACCGCGGTCATGAGAAATATGGATATGGTCTGGGAGATCATGAACTGGGCTGACTGGTGATCAAGATTGATCGTGACTGGAGTGTTTGGCGATTGGGTGGATCGTGTTATGGCGATCGGGTGGATCGTGTTCTGGCGATCGGGTTGATCGTGTCTGGCGATCAGTGTAGATCGTGTCTGGCGATCAAGAGGACCGTGTCTGGACGTGCAAGGGATCAGGGATCCGAGCCGTCTCTCTTTTGTACTTGGTCATGTGGGGATGATTGGTTGAGTGACTAAGTACGGGGGAGATGTGTTCGTGGGTTGGCCAGCACAGTGGTTGGGTCAGCATGAGCGTGTTTGTAGTTGTGAATGAGGTCTGGACGGTATGGGACGTTTATGGATCATGCGGAGTGGCCAAGGTATGGTTTAGCTGACGCTTGATATTGTGATTCTAATGTGTAGCTAGTTAAGCCGTGAATGAGTAAGACCATGGGATGGACTTTGTTAAGTTGTTAGATGGAAGGAATGTATTAAACTTCATCTAGGATATCGGTTTGAAAGGCAAAATTTTACTGTGGTCCGGCTGCGGGTTAGGAAATCCGGGTCGGGGCACCACAGTTTGTCTCAAGTCAAGGGTCAAATAAGGTTCATCAAGGATATGCTTGCCAACATAGAGAAGGTTGCAAAGAGCTAATAGAGGGTCTAGATTCATCAAGCACGACAAGGAATGAGTCCAAGGTTATCCTAAAGCTTGGTAATCCGGGAAATTTTTTGATTTCTTGTTTTCTTGGGGACTTGAAGATTGATGAAGCTTTGTGTGATTCCGGCTCATGTGTCAATGTGATGTCCATTGAAATGTTCAAGAACCTTGAGATCACTACTATGAAAACGTATTCCTCACACATCACCCTTGTTGATGTTTCCTCAAGGCAACCAATAGGCCTTATAGAAGATTATCCATTGAGAGTTGGTGAATGTCTTGTCCCAACTGATTTCATTGTGATGGAAATGGTTTAAGCATCAAGGCTACCTCTTCTTCTAGGGACACCCTTCCTCAACACAGCTGGTGCAAGCCTTGAATTCATCTACAAAAGGGTGATCCTCAAGAATGTGGATGCTAAGGTCTTATATCCTATGAAACCTTCTGCTTTGAGCCTTTGTAGGACAATCACATGTGACACTAAAGAAGCTTAAGAAGGACCACATAAAGGGCAGCTGATGGGTCTCACTAGTGTGATGATGAGTGAGAATGAAACCCTTGATCACAATAAGTATGATGGGCCAAGCTTTGATGGTGAGAGTCTTCTAGCAATGTTTGATGGGCTCAAGATTATGGAACCTATAGCTAAGCCACCAAAGAGGTCTAGGAAGAGAAGGAAGGTGCTGCAAGCTGGAGCAAGCACCATGTACATCAAGAAAGGATAAGGGAAGCCAATTCCACTCCTTGTTCACCCCCATGCCTAAGGGTTTGAAAAGTCAAGCTTAGTGACTTTAAACAAGCGCACTTGGGAGGCGTTCCCATGCCTGTCTTCGTATATATTTGCACTTTTTAATTCAATAATGTGTTTTCTAGTTTTGTGGATGACAGATTTGAATCAAGGAAGTTGGGGCAAGAGCAAAAGCTTGCCAAGAAAATTTTGGCGCTGTATCGAGCTACTAAGCTCGATACAGCTTTTACAGGGATCTCGGAGGAGCCGTATCAGGCGTTTGTATCGAGCCACTAACCTCAATACGAACTCGACCCAGGGATTTTCAACATCCGTGTCGAGCATCTGTATCGAGGTACATAGCTCGATACAGTTCTAAAACCCGCGTCTGCAAGTGTATCGAGCTATGTATCGACCTACTAAGCTCGATACGCTCCTTTTTCAAGTAATTCAACAGGGTTTGACCGGTTTAATTTACTCGAATTAAACCGGTTCTCTCCTCTTCTTCTTCCCCAAACACGAAATAGCCCCCCTTCACACACACACTTGCGATTTTTGGCTTTTCCTCTCTCAATTTTCAAGCAATCTTAGTGATTTCAAGTGCCTCTTGCTAGATTTCTTGGGCTCTTATTGATTCTAAGTCAATCTCGCTCATCCCCTCACTCGCTCACGAGGTAAACAATCCAAAACTAAGTTTTTCATCTTTTGCTCTAATGGTGGAAAATTTGGGGATTTTTGCATTAGGATGTTCGAATTGATTGTTTATGGCTTGGGCAATGCTTGATTATGGTTAGGGAGTAGATTTCGATATACTAGGATTTACATGGTTAGTTTTCAAAAATTTGACAATGAGGGTTCATTGTAAGAAAATCCAAATTAAACTCTTGAACCTTGTTAGATTTTGGGGCTTTTACTTGGATTTGTTTGCATTAATCTTGCTTATGGATTCCCAATAGATAGCACTCGATTTTGGACAATTTGAAAATTTTGTAAATTTTGTATTTGCCAAACTTTTGCTAAGTGTGTAATTGAGAGGAAATTCGAAAATGTGGCACTTGATCTTGTTTGAAGCTTGTGTAATGCCATTATTAGTTGATAAAAATGAGTTGCTTACTTTCTTTACAAGCTTTGTCTCTCTTGTAGGAACAATGGGAAGAACTAGATGAGAGCATACAAGCCAAGGAGCAAGCTCTCAAGCAAGATCATCAAAGAGGCAAGGGAAGAAGAAAGTGGTTGAGGACCGAGAGGTTGGAAGTGAGGCGGAACAGTTGGTACTTGGATCAAAGAAGAAGGCCACCACGAGAGCTTCAAAGGTGAAATCAAAGGCCACACAAGAGGTGCCTAAGAAGAAGCTCAAAGGCCACACAAGGCATTCATGGGTATGCGATTCAAAGCGACGAAGTACCCGCACGAGTAGCGTTACGAGCCTTGGAGATTTTTGAGGACTTCAAAACCCTATTCTCCAACATGAGTTTGGAAAATTTTATCACCATGGCCTATCACGCTTACAAGCAAGCAACGTGCGAGTTCCTCTCAACCCTCACCGTTCACTTCTACTATGAAGGGGAGGATTCATCACCGCTTGATGGTCACGGCTACATAAAGTTAAAGATCCATAGGACCATCTACACAATGTCCTTCCGCCAACTAAATGAGATCTTTGGTTTCCGAGAAGGAGAAAGGAGAACAAAGATGCTCACCATTGATGAATGTTGAGTTGAAGGGCTTGTGGGAAACAATCACGGTTGGGAACTTCAAACCGGGGGGAAGCACGGGGACTAGGATAAGGAGACCGGGAAAGTTAGCCAAGAGGAGCTCGAGCTGTTAGATGTGGGTCGTTCCAAGTTCATCGGGTTTCACACAAGAGGAGGCACAAGAGTCCGAGGAGATAGGTTGGAAGCTGGTATGGTTAGCCTATTGGTTAGCAAGTTGCTCTCCTACCTATATTGGGTTGTCTTGGTGAAGGACAAGGATCCCGAGCTTAGCATCGGCGGGATCATAACACCGATTCTCGAGGCTTGTGGACATCAGCTAGGGATGGATGGCCTTGACCCCAAGTGGATGGACATCTTCTACCTTGGAAGGAATATATTTCTCTCGTGAAAGTTAGGCCACCGGTTTGCCTACAAGTTCGCGGTAGACACAAAGACCGAGGCCAAGATTTGTCTCTCGAACGCGCGAGCCACCTCGTTTCAAGACATCTCGCACATCAACTTTTTTCCCCATATGACGACCTCTACAATCCCGCTGTCAATCAGCCTCTCCACTCCATTGCCAAGAAAGGGACATTTGACTTTGACCCAACCCAAGTTCTTGAAGAGGAAGAAGAAGTGGAAGAAGAGGACGAAGCTCCGAGCCCGGTTTATGGTAGTGTGAGATACTACTTCCCCTCTTGCATAGACCCGATGTCAAGCCCGACATTGAGAGAAGCCCACGCACACATTGGTCTTCTCAAGAGGTGGAACAAGTACCAAGACCGGGCCATTAAGAAGCTCGGCGAAACGGTGAAGGATTTGAAAAGGACGGTCAAAGGGCTAAAGGCCATCATCAAGGGAAAGTCCTCCACAAGGGCTAGAGAAGAGGGCACAAGCGGTGTGGCAGAGGAAGAAGCTAAGGGAGAGAGCAAAATGGACCTTGATAGGCGCCATTCATTTCATGTGCACCCAAGGAAAGCGGACCAAGTAAACCCACATCGCTCTTCCTCCCACGAAGCACGACCAAGAAAGAGAAAGCCGAGACGATCTCCCTCCTAGAGTAACAAATCACTCTCCTTAGGATCATCCACCTCTTCAAAGTTTTAAGGTACCTCCACCTCACTTGTATATATTTCTTTTAACTTTTTCATTTTGTTTTTATGTCATATTGATTGAGGTCTCCTCTAAGCTTTTATTACACAAGGGACTGTGTAATTTAAGTTTGGGGGAGAGGTTGAGAGATTTGACATTGTGTTTTGTGAGTCTTATTTTCCTTTTACGCATTTTGAGTCTCTTGCATTCACTTAAGCCATAGAAAAAACCGAAAAAATTGAAAATTTTGAAAATTTTCCAAAAAAAAAAGTCATTTAGATGTTGCATTTGCATGTTAGGATTGAGTCTAGTTGCATTACATGTAGGAATTGCATTGATATGCATTGTGAGCAATGATGAGCTAATCCTTGTAGAGTGTCAACTCATGTAATCAATTCAATGCCCTAGTTAGTAGTTCTTTGATGCATTTTAACAAATCTTGAAAGTAAGGAAGAACCATGCTTGGACCACTTTACTTGTCACTAGATTTTGGTTGAAATATGGTCTGAAATGGATAGCCAACTCTACTCACTGGAACCGAAATTTGACATCTAAATATCATACCTTGCATTGAAAGTGAGTTCATGGATATTAGACATATTTGAGCTTTCTAACTCACTTCACCACCCTTTTGCTAGCTCAAGTAGTACTCCCACCTTACCTTACCTCCTTTGAAGCCCAATGTTCTAGTGAAATCTCTTGTGATGCCTTATTTTGATTAAACTAAGCATAAAGTGTTAGGTTTGAGACGACAAGTTTAGGTTTTCATGTATATTCTAGCTCTCACATTTCGAGACTAATTTTAGGCTTAGCATTTGGGCTATGGGTCGTGGTGTTGCTTAGTGTTTTGAAATGAGTTTTATACTTGCATTTTGGCATGTTGAGTTGTGGAAAGGAAGTAGAAAGAATGGGATTGCTTAAAGGCTTGATAGAAAGGAAGGGAAGCATAGTTTGAAATGGTGGATCTTGTGTTTAAAAGAAAAGTATAACTCTAAGTTTAAAAAAGTGTTGGGTAGTCTTAAGAAAAGAAAAGAAAAATCAAAAGAGTCAAAAAGGCCAAAGAAAAGAAAAGGCTACTTAGGAATAAAAAGAAGAGAGAATTTGTTAAGAGATCACACCATTCCCTATGAGTTAAAGGTTGAAGAAGTTTCCCCTTAAGTGCTATAAAAAGAAGAAGTGGTTTATGAGATTCATGGGTTTAGCACACACAAAGAGCCTTGAGAGGAAATGGTAGCTTTATGATAAGATAACTTTTTCATGGTTTTCTAATCAAAACCTAAAGTCTCTTTTGGTGTTGTAGTACTTTAGGAGTCAATCCAAATTGGGGTGGTGAAAGGTACCAAGAATACAAGAGTTCAAGTAAAGCTACACAGAATTCGGGTTAATTGGGGAACAATCCTATGAAAATGACTTGCAGTGATTATACAGCCACGAAAACTATTTAAAAATCCCTACTGAAGGGTTATACAACTACTAGATGACTTCTAAACGATTAAACAACCGATCTACTAATTTTATAAAATCAAAATCTAAAACAGAATAAACTAGACAAACAGTAAAATAAGACTCTAGGCAATTTCAAAAATACTAAAAATAGCAAAAACACAATTTTACAAATTTAAAAGACTATATTGCATTAATAATCTATCTAGGAGATTTTTAGTAAAAATAATTAAACCTTAGACAAGAAGAAAATGGTTTTAAGTTTTCGAAAGTTTAAAACAGATTCAACGTTGGGATTCATTCTAAAGGAGGTTGAAAATTCGAACTTGGTGTTTTAAAAACATAATTTTACACACTTTAGTGCTATCTCTAAGCCTTAAGAAGCTATGACTAGATTTACCCATGATGTGTGGTGTAAATCCTTTCTTCACCCTTTCCTCCTAACTCATGATGTGCGGTGGAAAGACAGGGTGAAGAACAGAAAGCTTGGATCTTAAAAGATGGCTTAACTAGCTCCCTAAGCATCCATGGCGTGTGGGAAAGGATGATCTAGTCTCTTGGATTTGGTTTGAAGGGATTTCATAAGTCTTGTTAATATTAGGAAATCCCTAAAATTAAAGAGATCTCCATCGAGAATCTCTAAACTTTAAAACCCTCAAATCCAAGAAGAGAATTAGATGAAGAAAAAGAAAAGACTCAAGATTTTAGTCTTCAACCCCCTTAATCATCCCAACCTCAAACCTTAGTGGTTTACTCACAAATCATGTTCTTACTTCTCTTAAACATAAGTTTAGAGTTGTAGAACATGCTCTGTTTTTGCAGGAAGGAAGATTAGACTTAAGAAAACGAAAATACTTGATTCAAAATAAAAATAAAGGTTTTTCCACACAAGAAAAAGTAAGAACAAGCAAGAACAAGCAAGAACACTACTCTGCTTTCCTCTCTCTCTCTCTCTCTCACGCTGCCATCATATGAAAAATGATTGTGTGATAAGATATGCTACACAAAAGTCCTCCCTTAGAAGTCATAAGGAAATTATATGAAATTGTCACCCATTCCCTAAAACAAGGTTTCATGTCATCTAGGAGACTTTGAGACCAAATTGGTCCCCTCACTAGAAGACAATCACATGAGTTAGGAAGGGGTTGGTACGCCTGGCTCGGATGATCGAGTTGATTTGGTCGATCCTGGACTCGATATGTGCTTGGTTCGGGTTGGCTACTCGATCGTCTAGTCGATCTCTCATGGATCGACTCATTATGCTCGGTCTGTCTCTCGATCTTGGTTGAATCGACTTGGCTTGGTCGATCTTGGAGTCGATCTGAAGGTGAAACGGGCTGAGATGTCGATCTTGGAGTCGATCTCTGCTCCTTCTCTTTTGTCCAAGTTTTCCATTGATTCCCGCCAACTCCTAGGCTCTTCTTTCATCTTCTTGCCAACGCTCATCATTCATCACAGCTCCAAGTACTCTAAATAATCTTAAAAATATGCAAATATGCAAGAAACCATGCAAATGCTAATGCAAAGCATTCAAGGACATAAAATGAGATAAATGATGCAAACTAGCCTATTATGAATGATTTATGCATGAAAACCTATTCTAAATGCATGCTAGCGTTTTAAACAGAAAAGGAAACAGCTTAAACCGAAACAAAAACAACTTAATCTTTGCGTCTTTCTTGATCCATTGACGTCTCTGGCTTAGTCATGACGCTCAGTGTGAGTGTCCGTACCTGCAAGCATTATTGAAATGGAAAATACCTCGTTTTTGTTTAGGAGTGGCCAGGGGTGTTGTTGCGTGGTCAGGCCGGTTCTTGACGTGGCTTTGATGAGGTTTTCCTTTGTCTTGACAGTCTGGAGTGTGCTTGATGTCCTGCTGTTGAGGTCTTCACTGGAACGGTCATCGTTGTCCTCCAACTCCTCTGGAAACGCCAAATGCTCTCTCTCGGCTTCTAGGCTTGTGATCGCGGTATCTTGAGGCTCGGCGATGGTCTCCTCCTGCTTCTTGTTAGATTGTATTAGGGAATCAGTTAGAGAAAGAGACATACCTTGGCCGTGCTGTGGGGAAGCTAGCACGATGTCTTGCTGGGATATTTCCTCCCCTTGCTCCTTCTTGGGTCTCTCGTAACTTTCAGGAACGGTTGATGGAGGTGGGCCTATGGCCTCGGGTTCATTTGTTCTTATGATCCGTTCCACAGCTAGGTTGAACTTTTGACGTAAGGACTTGGTCTTGGATCGAGTCATTCTGCCCTCCATGACCGTGGGGACATCTCCTTCGGTTGGCTCCGGCTCGGCGGTTCCACCAAAAGCCTAAATATTTTTTGTAATCCATGTATTCTTTCCCAAATGCTCAAGTATGATAATTATATGTTCATGTTAAGGTTCCGATTTATAGGTAAGGGTTCGATTCATGCTTGTTTCAACTTTAAGCCAAGAAAATCATATCAAATGATCCAAGTATGGTTAGAACTTAATTGCATAGTTTGTGCAAGCATCAAAGAACTACTAACTAGGGCCTTGAACCAATACATGAGCTTAAAACACTTTTCAAGGAAATTTTTTATATCATTGCTCCCTATGCATATGAATGATGCAACCTATATGATAGAAAATCTAGACTCAATCCTACAATATTTGACAATGCAAATGCAAGCTATATGAAATTTGTTTTGAAAATTTTTAGAATTTTCTGATTTTTTTTGTATTTGTTTTATGCAAATTGTTTATATATATATATATATATATATATTTTTTATGGTAGCATGAAGACTCAAGGATGTAAACACAAAATAAGATCCAAATAAAAATATGTCAAAGCACACACTCTCCCCCAAACTTGATTGACAACGTCTCGGTGTCAAACAAATTCAAGAGGAGACAAAAATTCACAGAGCAAAAATTAGAAATGCATGTTATGTACAAAGGTTGGAGTTTTTGGTACCTTGGAGTTTGTTGTGCTTAGGCCTTGTAGGATCGATTCTTGGGTCTCCATTTCCTTGTTCCTGCTCACACACACTCAAAAGGATAATCTAGAACGAAAATAAAAAGCATATACACAAGGATAGACATGGGATTGCCTCCAAAGTGCGCTTTGTTTAAAGTCTCTTAGCTTGACTTTCCTTACAAATCTTTTTAGGCTGGCTTAAGGGTGAAGTAGGTGGCTGGAGATGTGAATGAGTGTGAACTTTGTGGCATGTCCATGGTGTAGATAGTGGACAGCATCGCTTGCACCCTTGCTTCATCCTTCTCTAAATCCGGTGGAAGAATGAACCTTGCCTTTGAGAATGGTTTTGAGCGTTCTTTGCTCTTGACTTTGTAGTCAATGGAGCCATTCTTGAATTCCAATGGATGTAAACTCAAAGAGGTCCTTGGCCCAGCACGTCCATTTCTTGACCCATCTCTTGCTTTTTCGAGTAAACTCATCAAAGAGCACCTTTACTTGCCTTTTCATTTAGGTGGCTTCTTCTTGAGAGGTTTTTCTTCTACACCACCAAACAAAGTCAGCAGGGACTCACCATCAGGCTCTTCTTCAGCCTTGAACACGATACTAGGCTCAGCTTTGTCCATCCTAGCTCCAACCTTAGGATTTTTAGTTAAACTCATGAAAGACCCCTTTTTCTTGCCTTTCTCTTTTGGTGGTTTCTTCTTGAGAGGTGTTTCGTCTTCACAACCAAGTAAAGTCAGTAGAGACTCACCATCAAGCTCTTCTTCAGCAGCAAATCTAAGCCTAGGCTCGGCCTTATCCTTGCTTGTACCCAAGATAAAGCCAATCTAAGCCTTTCCCGCGGGCTTGTCTTGCAAGCATTTGTCTAGTTGCTTGCTTCTAAAGGCTTGGACTTCCAAAAGCTTTTTCAACTCAGCCTCCTCCCTAATCTTCTTACAGACACGTTCCTATTGATCAAAAGTATCTTCATCAGCTTCCATCATTCCACAAAAATTTGTCAAAGGAGGTGTGAACGGGTATGAAACCAAGTGACTCACATTCTTTAGGATGACCTCTTCCTTGGAAAAATCAATTGCTGCACCAACAGTGCTGAGGAATGGCGTTCCTAGGAGCATAGGAAGGTGCTTGGACTTGTCTATATCCATGACCACAAAATCAGTTGGTACCAAGCAATTCCCAATTTTCACCGGATAGTCTTTGATCAAACCAAGAGGTTTCTTTGTAGACCCATCTCCAAATGTGATCTCAGTAGGATGCCAATCCATACTTCTTATTCCAAGTCTCTTGACCATGTCAAGTGTCATAACACTCACTGTGGAACCCAAATCACACATAGTGTCTTGTACTTCTTCATTGCCTAGGATGCACACAATTGAGAATTTTCCCGGATTTTTGTGCTTGGTCAAGGTCTTGAGCTCATGAATTGCTCCAATGCGCTCTCTTGTAGGCTCCTGGATCTGCTCTTGCTCCTCATCACACGGTTCTTGCATCATCAAAACCTCCTCAACCTGTTTTCTCAAGATGTTTTTAGCTTCAACATGGTTGATCTTTGTGAAAATCGCCTCCGCAGTTAGTCTCTCAATGACCTCATTGAGACTAGAATAATCATCTGAGTAGATGTAAGCCTCATTGTCAGATTCATACCATGATGGATCCATGTCATCAAGAGTAGTGGCCAACTCCTCAAGGTCTTGGATAGCTTGACAATACTCTTTAGGATTTGCGTCACTTTGCCCCGATGGACTTGATATGTCTATATTTTGCATCATTTCAGCATCCATAAGTGTAAGTTCCTTATCATTTAGAAGCCTAATTAAGTGTCATTGTTTTGCATTTGATCATTTAGAGTCCTAGGGTGTAATTTGCATAGTCTTTGCATATTTTGTTGCATTTGGAACCTTGATCAGGTAAAAAGGACACTAAGGAGGCATGGGTGGAGCTGGAGAAAGATTGCATAACACTTGGAGTTGAAAAGAGAACCAAGAAGAAGGAGTAGAAGACTTCTGGCGCTGGTTAGACGAGGCAGTTCGATGAAGCACGTCGAACCAGAATTCAAGGAGCTCGGTTCGATGACACGGTTCGACAAAGGACGCCGGACCAGAAGACCAGGGGCTCGGTTCGACGACATGGATCGATGAAGGTCGTCGAACCAAAATTCAAGGAGCTCGGTTCGACGACATGGTTCGGTGAACTCGTCGAACCAAACCTAAAACTTCAAGAAAAGAGCCGAAGAACAGGAGCTCGGTTCGATGACACGGTTCGATGAATGTCGTCGAACCATTTTTCCAGAGGTTCGGTTCGACGACATGGTTCGACGTGTTCGTCGAACCGAACCCAGACGACTTCTTTGTGGGTTCCTCATGGGTCCCTCCTATAAATACTCATAAGACCTAATTTTTATGTTAAGTTTTATTCCCTATTGTCTTGTCAAGAACTTTCTAGCCAATTAGAAAAAAGTCTTGTATTTGCTTTGAATCTTTTAAGTTTAATCCAATA
The DNA here is from genome assembly GCA_020283515.1 of Alliaria petiolata. Taxonomy (NCBI): domain Eukaryota; kingdom Viridiplantae; phylum Streptophyta; class Magnoliopsida; order Brassicales; family Brassicaceae; genus Alliaria; species Alliaria petiolata. Next base: position 22,475,317 of record JAHZTW010000006.1, read on the forward strand.
TCTCTTTTGAGTTTAACATTTTCTCTTCTCTAATCATGTTTAGCTTATCATTCACCTTTGATTTGATGTGCTTAAGGATGATTAGTGAGTAGATCCTTTAGGAACTTAGGGATGGGTTAGATTTAGGGATTTCTAATGATCAAATCTTGCAATCTAGGTTAGATTCTTCCATCTCTCTCTCTATTAAGTAGTTCTTAATGCCAAATAGCTAATTTTTGCTATTTGGATCATAAGCATTTCATACACCCACCAAGTGTTTGATGAAATGCTTGAACCAACTTAATAGGGGATTTACTTTCCTAGCCTAACACATCATTAGTTGTCTAGGTTGTTTATCATGCTAATAGACTTGTAATCAATGCTTGCTCATCATTTTAATGCTAAAACATCATTAGTTCATTAGGGTGATTAGTGAAGGGATTAGTACCAAACATCATGGATTAGTCAATAATTAGTTTTCTAGGCATAGAGATAGCTTGATTAGTTGCTTAAATGATTGCAAGATTGCCCATTTAGAATCCCAAATCAATGAACCCATCCCTAGGTTTCGTTTTTAGCAATTTGAATTCTTGATTAGTAGTTAATTTCATAATTAGCACTTGATTAGTAGTGATTAAAGCTTAGTTTCATATTATTGCACTTGTAGTGTGTCTCTTAGGTTGTGCTTCCTATTTTAATCATTGCTTGTCACCTTAAACCCCTTTCAATTTAGCTTAGCTTAAGCAAAACTTTGCATTCTTATTGAATCATCTCCCAAGATGGATTGATACCTCAAGTATTGCAATGATATGATCAATTGAGGAATTCCTCCAAGACCAAAAAAGTCGTGTTTCAATTTGGCGCTGTTGCCATATTGGGATTGAGTGATCATTAAGATTTGAGTTTAGTTTGAGACTAAGTATTCCTTTTGTGTTTATTGACCATCTCATTTTCTAGATTTCAGTTTACCCTTG
>JAHZTW010000006.1:22483289-22514092 GCA_020283515.1 Alliaria petiolata
TGAGAGGTGGTTCAACCGGTCATACCCGAGCTACCAAGAGGAGACTTGCCAATTCCTCTCCTCTTTGAAGGTCACAACTTCGAGTTCCGGGGGTATTGATAAAGAGAAAGATGGCGTCGGTTTCATCCAATTCCGAGTTCGCAACAAGTCTTACAAGATGGGCTTCAAGAAGCTTAGTGAAGTGCTTGGTTTTGATGAGGGGACAGGTCCGGGGTCGCGCTTGGATGTTAGGAAGGTTGAGTTGGAAAGACTTTGGGAGTTTCTCGGTAACGGGAGTTACAAGACCGGGAGAGTCAAGAACAAGATGATCCGTCACCCCGCGATCCGCTATGCTCATAAGGTGCTGGCTCACACTTTCTTTGGCAAGAAAGAGAGCGTGACTGTAACAGCTGAAGAGTGGGAGATGTTGGATGTTGGGCTCAAGAGCATCATCAGTTACCTCGGTAACCTCGAAATGCGAGGAGATGCTACGGGAAATGGTATGGTGCAGATATGGGTTGCTCACGCAGAGAGTTACGATGGTAAAGCCACAGCCAAGAAAAAGGATCGCTCCCACCAACTAGCCATAGGCGGCATGATCACCCCCATCCTTGAGGAGGTGGGCATCAACTTAGGCGACCCCTCGGCGGATGAGCAGTACATAGACTCCTCTTACCTCCTCAAGGGACACTTTCTGGTTAAAGAAGGGAGTGGCTACAAGTACAAATTCAATGTGGAGAGGCTCAAGGAGGCTACAATTCGACTTCCTTGCATTCATCTCACAAGCCTTAGAGAAAAATCAAATGCTGCCTTCACTCCATCCGACGAGGCTCTCGGCGACATCGAGACCTTCCCGATAGCTCCATGGGACGATACTCATGAACCTTATCAAGCCCCTCCCGTTTATGGTAGTGAGAGGTACTTCTTTGAGCCTTATGAAAGCACCAACCAAGGTGAGACCTCGCGAAAAGCCCATGATCACATCAAGCTCCTTCAAAGATGGAACAAATGGCAAGACAAGACCATTAGGAAGCTTGTTAAAACGGTCAAGGGGATGGCAAGGCAGATTAAGGATCTCACATCCAAGGTTGAAAGAGGTTCATCTCCAAGGCATCAAGAGGATCAAGAGGGAGACAGTCACATGGAAGAGAGGCGCCATTCATTCCAAGGTGTCCCTAGCGCTACAAGCCATGATAAGGAGCCACGCCCCTCCTCCTATGAGACAAGGAGGCGTGAGAAGAGAGTCATGCGATCCCCCACTCCTCAATCAAGCAACCCATCATACTCCATGGATTCTTACTCCTCCTCCTCCATGCATTTTTGATCAAGGTACCACTTCAAACCATTGTAAATACAATATAATATTTATTTTCTTTTGCATTGTTGAAATCTTCTCCAAGCTTGGATTACACAAGGGACTGTGTAATTTAAGTTTGGGGGAGTATGGTATATGACTTTGTGTTTTGTGATCTTATTTTTCTTTAGCATGCATATTTGAGTCTCATCTAAGGCATAGAAAAACCAAAAAAATTGAAAAATTTCGAAAATTTTAAAAAAAAATAGCATGTAGTTGCATTTGCATTTGTGATAAGTAGGATTGAGTCTAGATTTCATATAGGATTGCATTCTTGCATAGGGGACAATGATGATTTTTCCTTGTAAGGTGTTAAGCTCATGAATTAGTTCAAGGCCCTAGTAAGTAGCTCTTTGATGCTTTGTGTGCAAAATTTTGAAAGTTAAAGTTGAACCCTACTTGGACCTTACCATTTGAAATTCAAGTTTTAATTGAAGCAAGCTTTGAATAGAAACCAACTCTCTTGAACTCGAACCTAATTTGAACAAGTAATTATCATGGTTATGCATTGCTAGAGAACTTATGGATACCATATACATATTTGGGTTATCTTCTTTCCTTTTACCACTCTTGTTAACCCAAATAGCCGACTCTCATCTTTAGAGCGGTTAAAATCGAACTCCCTAACTAAGCTTCCTTTGAAACCTCTTCCTTATTGAGTGCATTAGGCCTTTTTCTTCTTGTGAACTTAGCAAAAAGTGTTGAGTTTAGAGCGACAAGGATAGGCTTCCATGTAGCTAGCTCGAAAACAATGAGCTAGGTGATAGGATAGGATTCTTGGGTGGGGATTTTGGCTTGACATTTGATGTGGAACAAGTAATTTGGGCGAAGTTGAGATGGTGAAAGGGGGGAAACGAAAATATCTGGAACAAGTGTTGGCATTATATATTATACTCTAAGTGTTAAGAAAAGAAAAGAAATCCTCTAGAAAAGAAAAGTAAAGAGCCAAGAAAAAGAAAAAAATATGGCTAAGTTGTTTTAAGAAAGGGGATAGCAAATTGTGAATGAAAAGAGAAAGAGCTCGAAGTGAAAGTGTGCCAACACTTGTGGTTGTAGAAGGAGTTTTCCCCAAGTACTTAAAAGAGAAAAAGAAGAAATGGTTTGAGCTTAAGGGTTTGGCGAATTGCCTTGTAATGGGTAGCTTAGGTTGGACTTGGTGAGTGAGCTTAAAAGAAAATGAGAGTGAAGACAATTGTGTTACAAAGGGTAGATGGAAGTTTGTCCTTGTATGCATAGGTTGCTTTTTACTCTTAGCATTTTGCCAAAGTTCACTTGTTCATTGAGAGATCCCTTGCATTGGAACCCCATGAAGTTGAGATCATTTTTATCTCAAAACCTTACCCAAAAACCAAATAAGTTTTCTAGCATTGTATGATTCATGATCCATGGTTACTACTTAATGAATGTTAAAGAGTTGGTGAAAATGAATGCTTGTGTAGGTTAAGGCTTGGGTTCACTTGAATAAGTATGGGTATGGCTAGACCTTTTGGAGTAGAAATTTGCATAAAGAGCATCCTAGAATTAAGAACTAGGACCATTGAATTGATTCATTTGCTTACCACCTTTGGATTTGAGTCCCCGCTTTCAAACCTCTCTCCTTAGCTTGTGTTTCATTTGCTTGGGGACAAGCAAAAGGCAAGTTTGGGGGAGTTGATATGTCTATATTTTGCATCATTTCAGCATCCATAAGTGTAAGTTCCTTATCATTTAGAAGCCTAATTAAGTGTCATTGTGTTGCATTTGATCATTTAGAGTCCTAGGGTGTAATTTGCATAGTCTTTGCATATTTTGTTGCATTTGGAACCTTGATCAGGTAAAAAGGACACTAAGGAGGCATGGGTGGAGCTGGAGAAAGATTGCATAACACTTGGAGTTGAAAAGAGAACCAAGAAGAAGGAGTAGAAGACTTCTGGCGCTGGTTCGACGAGGCAGTTCGATGAAGCACGTCGAACCAGAATTCCAGGAGCTCGGTTCGATGACACGGTTCGACGAAGGACGCCGGACCAGAAGACCAGGGGCTCGGTTCGACGACATGGATCGATGAAGGTCGTCGAACCAAAATTCCAGGAGCTCGGTTCGACGACATGGTTCGGTGAACTCGTCGAACCAAACCTAAAACTTCAAGAAAAGAGCCGAAGAACAGGAGCTCGGTTCGATGACACGGTTCGACGAAGGACGCCGGACCAGAAGACCAGGGGCTCGGTTCGACGACATGGATCGATGAAGGTCGTCGAACCAAAATTCCAGGAGCTCGGTTCGACGACATGGTTCGGTGAACTCGTCGAACCAAACCTAAAACTTCAAGAAAAGAGCCGAAGAACAGGAGCTCGGTTCGATGACACGGTTCGATGAATGTCGTCGAACCATTTTTCCAGAGGTTCGGTTCGACGACATGGTTCGACGTGTTCGTCGAACCGAACCCAGACGACTTCTTTTTGGGTTCCTCATGGGTCCCTCCTATAAATACTCATAAGACCTAATTTTTATGTTAAGTTTTATTCCCTATTGTCTTGTCAAGAACTTTCTAGCCACTTTGAGAAAAGTCTTGTATTTGCTTTGAATCTTTTAAGTTTAATCCAATATCTCTTTTGAGTTTATCATTTTCTCTTCTCTAATCATGTTTAGCTTATCATTCACCTTTGATTTGATGTGCTTAAGGATGATTAGTGAGTAGATCCTTTAGGGACTTAGGGATGGGTTAGATTTAGGGATTTCTAATGATCAAATCTTGCAATCTAGGTTAGATTCTTCCATCTCTCTCTCTATTAAGTAGTTCTTAATGCCAAATAGCTAATTTTTGCTATTTGGATCATAAGCATTTCATACACCCACCAAGTGTTTGATGAAATGCTTGAACCAACTTAATAGGGGATTTACATTCCTAGCCTAACACATCATTAGTTGTCTAGGGTGTTTATCATGCTAATAGACTTGTAATCAATGCTTGCTCATCATTTTAATGCTAAAACATCATTAGTTCATTAGGGTGATTAGTGAAGGGATTAGTACCAAACATCATGGATTAGTCTATAATTAGTGTTCTAGGCATAGAGATAGCTTGATTAGTTGCTTAAATGATTGCAAGATTGCCCATTTAGACTCCCAAATCAATGAACCCATCCCTAGGTTTCGTTTTTAGCAATTTGAATTCTTGATTAGTAGTTAATTTCATAATTAGCACTTGATTAGTAGTGATTAAGGCTTAGTTTCATATTATTGCACTTGTAGTGTGTCTCTTAGGTTGTGCTTCCTATTTTAATCATTGCTTGTCACCTTAAACCCCTTTCAATTTAGCTTAGCTTAAGCAAAACTTTGCATTCTTATTGAATCATCTCCCAAGATGGATTGATACCTCAAGTATTGCAATGATATGAGCAATTGAAGAATTGCTCCAAGACCAAAAAAGTCGTGTTTCAGGACTTCCTTGGCTACTTGAGCTAGGTTCTTCATCCTCTAGCTAGTAAATCGTGGTGTTGAGGCTGCTGATTTGTGTATCAAGGGCAGTGTAGGAAGCGTACATCCCAGTGGTAAATTTAGCCAATATCTTGTCCATGTACAACTCGCCAGCGGCTTGGCTTTGCAAAAGTTGTAGGAGCATGTCATGGATGGAATCTTGGGTGTGAGCGTGAGCTTGTTGCTGAGATATAAAGCTAGGAGCTCCATATGGCTCATTCCATTGTGGTTGGCTTTGAAAGTTGGCTTGATAATGGTTGAATCCCATGTAATAGCCTCTTTGGTTGGCTAGATAGTTAGCATCCGGATTTTGACTAACAAAATGCATCTTGTTAAGAGGTTCAAGCGAGTTGTTCAAGCAAGTTGTAGTCTCTTCCTGTCTATATGTTCATGTACCTGAGAATACAATTACTGAAATAGAGAGATTAGAAACCAAAATAAAAATAAAAACTTAGTCTTTACTAAGCTCCAAATCCTAATACTTTCACTCAAAACCCAAGTTTGGCAACGCCGCCATTTGATAAGAGAACTTTTTCATGGTTTTCTAATCAAAACCTAAAGTCTTTTTTGGTGTTGTAGTACTTTAGGAGTCCATCCAAATTGATGTGTAGTACTTTTTCATGGTTTTCAAATCAAAACCTAAAGGCTTTTGCATACTTCGTTGGTTTGGCCGGTGATGTGTTGTGGCTGTATGAGCTGGCTTTACCCTTCTCAAGCTGCTTAACCTTTGTGTTCAGTGGACTGATTTGAATAGCAAAATCACTGTGAGAAGAATCTGTTCTTGTACTGAACTCATCAAGCGTTTTGGTCACATGCAAAGCCATTGTTGCTTGTTGTTGCATGAGTTGGTGGAGTATCGGTTGAACGGTATCTTGAGGTGGAGTTTGAGCTTGTTGAGGCTGAAAAAATCCAGGGGGATGCCCTTTGTTGTCTTGTTGTTGTGGACCTTGAAAGTTGCCTTGTTTAGGTCCTTGGTATGTGTTCTTGTTCACATAGCCTCCTTGATTTCCAAACTGTTTTTGTGGTGGGTAGACTTGATCGTTGGGGTCCTCAACATTGTTGCTTCGGTAGTGATAAGTAGACTTTTTGTAGTTCTAAAATTAATCCTAAAGCCTCTTTGTGTTGTTGTAGTACTTTAGGTGTCAATCCAGCCTAGGTGTTGAAAGATACTAAGAATGCAAGAGCAAAGTAAAGCTAAGTCATTTTCGGGCTAAATGGAGGAGATAAATCCTAAAAACTACTTGGGACAACTAAACGACCACAAAAACAATTTTAAAAATCCCTATGAAGGGTTAAACAAGTACTAGACCACTGCTAAATAATTAAACGATCAAGCTACTAGTTTTAGAAATCCGAAATCTAAAAACAGATAAACAAGACTATTTCTAGCAACCTAAAGGAACAAACTTTAAATCTAAAGGTGAATGCTTTTATAAACTACTTAAATGATAAAGACTGATTTAAGGATTGAGGTTCATGCTTAGGGAAGTTCAAGATTCGATCTTGGCTTACTAAAAGTAGATCTACACATTTATAAATGAGGTATTTCTAAGCCTAAGAAGCAATCTTTCCATGGTTAATGGTTAGATCCTCTCATCAAGCCTCCCTCCAAACCCACAGTTAATAGTGGAAAAGATGGTTGATGAGCTAAAAGCACGGATCTTAACATGGCCTAACTAGCCCCTAACTTGCCACTGTCGTGGTCTTTAGAGCATACTAGTCTCATGGTTTGGGCTTGAAAGATTTCCTAAGTCCTCATGAGATAAGGAAATCTCTAGGATCATAAAGCCTCTTTCAAGGTCTTTAAGCAATCAACATACCAAACCAAGAAGAGATAAGGTTTAAGAGAAAGAAAATACCAAGATTCAACCTTTAAGACCTCCCTAATCACCTCAATCCTTGAATCCTAAAAATTTATTCTTTAACCATATTCGAACCCCACAAAATCATGGGATAAGAGGTGTTCAACATGATTAAAGTAGCAAGAAAGAAAGATCAAAACTTAAAGAGAAGTACTTGAAATAAAAATCAAAAGCGTTTACAAAAATAAAAGCTTAAGGTTTTTCTCTCCAAAAATGGAGGCTGGATCTAAAATTTTGGGAGAGACAATTCCTAAAAACGTGACTACCTAAGAAAATAGGTTAAAGTTGCTTATATAGGTCCAAAAATATTGGTCCCCTCACAAAAAGACAAAGTGTGAGCTGTCCAAAGATGAAAAGAAAAACTGGTTCGGAAGATTGACCAGTTTGGTCGATCTTGTGGTCGATCTAAATCTTGGAATGGCTGGGCTTGGTCGATCTTGGGGTCGATCTTAAACTTGGAATGGCCAGCTCACCTCGATCTAGGGGTCGATCTCAGGTCTTGGATTGAGCATTTTGGTCGATCTCTTGGTCGATTTTCTGGGCTTGTTCTCTTGTCCATGCTTATCATCCAAGATAGCTCCAAGTACACCAAATAACCTGAAAATGATGCAAATATGCAAGAAATATGCAAATGCTAATGCAACATGTCCTAAAACCTAAAATGGGATTGGCTTCCTCATGGCTTTGTTCTAGCTCCTCTAGAACATCCGTAGCCTCTCCCACAAAATGCGCATGCTTTTGATTAGCAAGCACCGACTTATCAATCTTTTCATGGAGCGATTTCAACTCCCTCTTGTGTGACTCTAGATCAGACCCTCTAGGTGCTAGGTCATAGTACTCAATGTAGTTACCATCACTCAAAGCAAGATTCTCAATGAGCTCCATACCCGCGGTTACATCTTGAACAAAGAAGTTACCCTTACTTTCTGTGTCTAGGAGCATGCGAATCTTTGGCAATGCTCCTCTATAGATGGTGCTCAAGAGAGACTCTTCACTGAAACCATGGCAAGGACACTGGATTGTGTAGTCCTTGAAACGTTCCATAACCTCATTAAACGTCTCGTTCCTCCTTTGCGTGAAGCCGCTTATCTCACTTCTCTAGCGGGCAGTCCGTGTGCTTGAGAAGAACTTGGAGAGGAATGCCTTCTTGCAATCAGCCCATGAGTTTGTAGTTCCTTGACGCAGGGTCTTCTACCAATGGCGAGCCTTATCTCCAAGTGAAAAAGGAACAATTTCAACTTGAGGCTATCCTCCGAAATCTCGTTTATCTTGACCATGCCACACACTGCTCAAAGTTGTCCAAGTGATCTAGAGGATCTTACATGGACAGACCATGGAACTTGTTGTTCTGCACCATGGACACAAATCCGGGCTTGATCTCAAAATTATTGTTTTGCACCGGAGGAGGTGTAATGCCAAACCGATTAGTGTGAGTGTTTGGTGCATCACCCACACCAATGATCCGTGGGACTCTTGGCACATGGTTGGGGTCTCCATTACCCCTACCAGCATCAATATGAGGTGGAGGAATCTCATCTTGATCAGTCATACCGTCTTCAACAAACTGTTCTTGAACCGTGTGATCTCTTTCCCATTTCAACTGTGCGCTTCCAAGAAGGTGAATGTTGTCTAGAGATGTGAGCAGATTATTGTCTCCTCTAGACCTCAAATTCATGTACCTGAAAACAAACACAAGTAGGTAGAAAAGATTAGTAACAAAATTTAAAAGAAAAACTTAGTGTTGACTAAGTTCCAAATCTTAATGCTTTCCAAATCCAATTCAGCAACGACGCCAATTGATAAGTATATATTTTCAGTACTCAATCAATACTCAACACTACTCATATCATTGTAGTATTTTAGGCTATCAATCCAACTTGGAAGCAAAGGACATTACTTATGCAAGATGAGTGAATCTTCGAATTTGGATGAGTGAAATGGAATTATAAAAACTACTTATGCAAGATAAATAAATCCTAAAAGACAACTAGGCTATAGATCAATACTTCAAGCAATTTCTAAAACTATAGAGCAATCAAATATCAAAGCTTAAAGATTTAAAACTAAAGGTGCAAATATTAAGGGTCTCTAGCAACTTAAGCAACAAACTTTGGAAATGAAAAAGATTGATTCTTGATTTAGCAAATATGAAAGAGGGATTCAAGGCCGAGGGTTTAGGTCAGGGAGATTCAAAGTTAGATCTTGGGTTCAAGAAAATAGATCTAGTCATTACAAGAGCTAACTCTAAACCTAAGAAACAAATCTAGATCATTCCACGGTTAGTGGCTCCAATCCTTCATCGAACCATTCCTTACAAACTCACGGTTAGTGGTGGAGAGGATCGGTTGATGAGCAAGAAAGCACCTTCCTTAACTTGGTTTAACTAGTCTCCAAATCAACCAATCTCGTGGGATTGGAGAAGCTAGTTTCTTGGATGGGGTTAAGAGATTCCTAAGTCCTTTTGCGATAAGGAAATCTCTATAGTCTCAAAGATCTCCATCAAGACTCTTTGGCATTAATCCCTCCAAACCAAGAAGAGTTAAGAATTAAAAACATACTAAACCTCTAGATCTAACCTCCTAAACCTCCCTAAACCCCTCGGCCTAAAATCCTAAAGTAACTACTCGCTAATCATGCCTAAACATTCCAACTCCGCAATTGACCCTCTTGCTCGATCTTTGGGTCGTTTCGATCTGGATTGATCCTAAGTCTCGATCTTTGTTCTGTTCTACCTAGGTAGCGCCTTTGGGTTCGTACAGTCGCACGACTGATGTGATCGATCTAAGCCTCGATCTTCTTCTTGAAACGGTCTGAGCTCCTCGATCTTGTAGTCGATCTCATCTAAAACGACCTGCCTTGCTCGATCTTCTACTCGATCTCAGTGAGTATTTGCTTGTTCGAATTTCTCCAAGTGTTCCCAAGCTTTCCTTTGAACCTGCGCAAGTCCCAGCATTCACCATGGCTCCAATGTACTCAAAACAACCTGATAATGATGCAAATATGCAAGAAACCATGCAAATGCTAATGCAAAGTGTTCTAGGACCTAAAATGGGATAAATGATGCAAACTAGCCTATTATAAATGTATTATGCATGAAAACCTATTCTAAATGTATGCTAAATATGCGAAATATATGAGTATATCAGCGTGAAGCCACTAATCTCACTTCTCAAGTGAGCTGTCCTTGTGCTTGAGAAGAACTTGGACAAAAATGCTTTCTGGCAGTCAGCCCATGAGGTTATAGTCCCTTGAGGCAAGGTCTTCTCCAAATGCCGAGCTTTATCTCCTAGAGAAAACGGGAACAATCTCAACTTGAAGCTATCCTCCGAGATCCCATTGATCTTTATCATGCCACACACTTGCTCAAAGTTATCCAAGTGTTCCAAAGGATCCTCCATGGCAAGACCATGGAATTTGTTGTTCTGCACCATAGAGACAAAGCCCGCCTTTATCTCGAAGTTGTTTTTTTTTGCACCGTTGGAGGAGTGATGCCAAACCGATTGGTATGTGTGTTTGGTGAATCAGCCATACCGTCTTGTACAAACTTGGTTGGGGTTTCCAATACCCCTACCAGAAACATGCTGTGGAGGAGCAACCTCGTCTTGATCAGCCATACCGTCTTGTACAAACTCTTCTTCAACCGCTTGACCTCTTTCCCTTTTCAAGCGAGCACTTCCAAATTGGTGAATGTTGTCTAGAGGTTCAAGTAGATTATTGTCTCCTTTAGACCTCAAATTCATGTACCTGAAAACACACACAAGCAGATGGAAAAATTAGTAATCAAAAGAAAGGAAAAACTTAGTATTTGCCAAGTTCCAAATCCTAATGCTTTCACAATCTCAAAACTTGATAACGGCGTCAATTAATAAGTAGCTTTTTTATCACTCTTTTCAATACCCAAAACTACTCATGTCATTGTAGTATTTGAGGTTATCAATCCAATTTTGGGGGAAAGAACACTATGAATACAAGACCCTAATAAATCTAAGTCATATTCGAATTTAGATGGGTGAAATGGAATTTTAAAAACTACTTAAGCAAACAAAATAAATTCTAAGAGACAACTAGACTACTAAGTATTACTTTAGACTATTTCTAAAACTATAGAATAACCGAAAATCAAACTGTAAAGATTTAATATTCAAGATGCAACTATTAATGGAACTAAGAGATATCTAGCAACTTAAGCAAGGAACTTTGGTAAATGCAAGAGATTGATTCGAGATTATCAAATATAAAAGAGAGATTCAAGGCTGAGGGTCTTAACAAAGGAGGTTCAAGGTTCGATCTTAGGTTTAAACAAATGGATCTACACATTACATGAGCTAACTCTAAGCCTAAGAAACAAATATAGATCTTTCCATGGTGTATGGTAAAGATCGCTTCATCAAACCTTTCCCTCCAAACCCATGGTGTGTGGTGGAAAGGAAAGGTTGATGAGCAAGAAAACTCAGATCTTAACTTGACTTAACTAGTCTCCAAATCAGCCACCATCGTGGGATTGGAGAAACTAGCTTATTGGTTGGGTTTATGAGATTCCTAAGTCCTCATGAGATAAAGAAATATCTATGGACACAAAGATCTCCATCGAGACTCTTTGGCATTAATCCCTCAATATCCAAGAAGAGTTAAGGGTTAAGAACATGTGAAACCTCTAGATCCAGCCTCTTAAACCCCCTTAAACCCTTCGGCCTCAAACCTTAAGCAACTACTCGTTAATCATGCTTAGACACTCCATAATCATAAGATCGAAAATGCTTAACATCATTAACGTTAAAAAAGAGATTAAAAGACAAGTACTTAATATTAAAATCAAAGGGTGCGATTACAAAACTTCAAGAAAAGCTTAAAAACCTTAACAATGGTGTGAGCTTAAAGAAGAGAGACAAAGAGTATAAAAATTCGTCTCCTCTCAAGAAAGTAGGTAAAAAGCATATATATGGCAAAGGAGAAGGGTCCCCTCACAAGAGGACAAAATCAGGTGAGCTGGCCGGATAAGGACGGAGCGTCTGACAGAAGAGATCGAGCATAGACATCGATCTCGTGCTCGATCTTGTCCCGAGAATGGCTTGCTTCGCTCGATCGTTGGGTCGTTTCAACTCCAAAATCGACCCTCTTGCTCGATCTTCGGGTCGTTTTGATCTGGATCGATCCTCAGCCTCGCTCTTGTCTCCGTTCTTCTTGGGGAGTGTCTTCGAGTCCGTACAGTCGCACGACTGACTTGATCGATCTAGGCCTCGTTCTTCTCCTTGAAATGGTCTTGGTTCCTCGATATTGTGGTCGATCTCGTCTAAATCGACCTGCCTTGCCCGATCTCCTCCTTGATCTCAGCCCACAATTGCTTGTCCGAGCTTTTCCAAGTGTTTCCCAAACTCCTTCTCGAACCTCATCATGTCCCAGCATCCACCATCGTTCCAAGCACTCAAAACAACCTGATATTGATGAAAATATGCAATAAACCATGCAAATGCTAATGTAAAGTGTTCTAGGACCTAAAATGAGATAAGTGATACAAACTAGCCTATTATGATTGCAATATGCATGAAAATCTATCCTAAATGCATGCTGAATATGCGAAATATATGAGTATATCACATATCGACCTAGCAAGCTCGATACGCTGTCCGATTTTAAGTGTTAAACCGGTTCAATACTTGGTTTGTTCCGGGTTGATCCGGTTCATCTACTGTTCACTATAAATACCAAATGCCTTATTTTCCTAAGTATCTTTTAATCTTTTGTTCTTACTTAGAAAACCTTCCTCTTTGATTTCTAAGTGATTTTGTAAGACTTTTTATGAGTTTATGCAATTTTAGCATTTGTCTTTGTTAATCTTTCATTTTTCATCTTTCTAATCATGTTTATCCTCATCTCTTTCATATGATTTGAGGGGCTAATCATGATTAGTGAGTAGTTTCATTAGGATATAGGGTTGTGTTAGATTTATGGTGTTTTAAGGATTGATCTTGTTGTCTAGGGTTATATCTTCTCATTTCCCTCTTTGTTTAGTGATCTAAATGCTAGTTTAGCCATGATCAAGCTAAAACTACGCCTTAGAGAATTTCCCACCCACAAGGTGTTTGTAGAAATTCCCGAACCAACTAAACAAGGAATTTACATTCCTAGCTCATGGAAGTGATTGTCTAGGGTGTTTATTAGCCATTTAGAATTGTTTCACAATGCTTGTTAGCTTCCTTTTCACAAATGAGAGTTTGTTCTTGATTAAGATGATTAATGAATGGATTAGTGCCATGAGAGTGGATTAGTCTTGCTTTTCAGTTCTAAGCTTAGGGATTAGCATATATTGTGATTGATTCACATCAAATATTTGTTCTTGGAACACTTTATATTGATAACCCCATCCTTGGATTTGTTTTAGTCAATTGTTAATATTGTTTAGTAGCTAAATTAATATTTGAATTGCTTGATTAGTGCATTTATTGCTTATTAAAGTTTTAGTTATTTTTGTTTGGTTTGTTTGCTTGGTTTGATCACTTAGGTTGTTAGTTAAACCTCAAAACCTTTTAGTCTTACTTAGATTAAGGAGTTTTATGCATTCCTATTGTCACAATCTCACCCAGTTGGATTGATTCTCAAATATCTACAATGACATGAGCGGGTTTGAGTAATTAATAGCAAAAACCGCTTATCATAGTTTAATCAAACATTTTTTAGTTAGTTGAAGTAAGTAATTAATATAAAATCTCTTGTATATTTTAACTTCAAAATGATCCTAAATGAGCTTAAGTGGCCTCCATTTTCCTCTTCCTTATCAAGTGTACATTTGTAGCTTGTCCATGATGGCTCCATCAAAGCAAGTTCTTTGATGTCATTCGATGTGTTAAGTTTTTAAATTTATAACCCTAGATTTTTGTAAGTGCACATATGTGCGTTGTATTACTTAAAGGTCGATTTACATAGATTGAAACCTGCACTACAAACCCACTAGATGATAATAAAGCTAAGAAAAACAATAGTTTTTGTGTTAGTGTATGATGTGTCACGAAAATCAGTAAGCAAGTAAGTAAAAAGCAAAGTAAAAAATCAATAAACGAGGCGTTGAGCCTTAGAAAATTCTCAGGAGTTCATAGATTGATTTAAGCAAGATAATCCATTGATAAAAGAAATCGATTAGATCAGTTCTAGAACCGGAAGACGACGATAAAATTAACCTACGTTTGTAGAATTAACTACCTATGTTGAACATCTTAATTACTCAGCTTTATATGGTAATCACGCAGTGGCACACACAATATATTTAAGTTCAATTCGTGTTCACAAAGCTCTATAACTATGTTTTCACATGTTATTGCGTAATTGTTCGCCTTATCTAGTTCAGCTTTATAAATTCAGCACGTTAGTTGTTTTTATCTTCCCAAGACCAGTAGCTATGTCGCGTATCTAGCCAACATGCAGTAACAACATGCCAAGAACGAAGAACTTCAAAAAGTATTAAACCTTAATCTGACAACCTAAAAATCAATCCACGAAATCCCTTTTGAGAAACCCTTAAACCCAACTAAAAACTACTCTCACATGGTCATGCAATTCACAATCATAGATGAATAGAACTACAAAATCAAATAATAGTAAAACAAGTGTTTAGAAATCTTCTCCCAAAGAACCAAAAGAACTAAGAACAATAACAAAATGGGGATGCTATTTAGCTAAGAGTAATTTGGTGGCTGTGTATGTGATTTCACGAAAAAAACTAAATAATATGAGAATAAATAGGTCTTGGAGGCTCCCAGGTAGGTTTCGGGCTATTCCTTGGTGGATTAGGAAGTCGATCTTCAAATGGGCTGAAATGGGCTTGGCCGGGTGATAATTCCCAGTGTCGTGGCCAGGAGTGTGTTCGCTGCGACCACGAGCCTTGGAGTCACAATGGATGGCTTATGTGATCCAATCTTCATTTGCGCTCTTGTTTTTTTTGCGAGACTGGAGAATTTATGTTTCGTGAAAAAATCATAAATCCAGATCTAACCGTTAGTTTTCCTTCAAACAGCTTGGAGATAAAAGCTAAGTTTCTTTTCTATCTTGTTGGAAAATCTAAGGAAGATCGCAAGGTGGGAATGTTTTGATCGGATCTCAAACTTCTGGTACTCGGAAACTGTCCAAAAAGGATTTTTCTCCACCTTGTGTTCTTTTTGCCCAAAGAAACCGAAAAGACTATTGACACTACAAATACTCTAAAACCACTAAAAAATCACTTAAAACCAAATGAAACACGTATTAGAAACCCAAAGTAAAACGGGTAAAAACACGGTTACATCAACTTTCACAAACTTATAACTTTGTCTGTGCTCAAACAAAAAAGAAATTAAAGTTCGAAAAAGATTTTTGAAAACGTAGAAACTCACCAAGTCTTCATAATGCCATCAACCAAGCACCTGTTGAACAACATCTCTCAAAACTGAACTCATAAAGTGTTTAAGCTTACTTAGCACAAGCTTACCGTATGTCCCAAATACGGTTCAAATCACTTAGAAAAATTCGAACTCTCTATTGTTGACACATTTAGTGAGTTAGACGAAGAGTATCAGTCAAAGAACATGTAGACTCTTTCCTTTCCAAGTTATTGAACACACAGACAGCCTTGGACATATTTCTCCCTCCTTTTCCCTTTTATGGTCGATTTTTAATGTGCATGTAAAGTTTTACCCAAAGTATTTATGATTCTTCGTGCAAGTGCACATGTTGGTATTGTAGTACTTAGGGATCGAATACACAGAGATTGATTGCCGCACTATAAACTTTGTAAACAAATGTCAAGCTAGTACAAAATATAAAATTTGTGTGTTGTTGTAACCAAAATGAGCGAAATGCAAACAAAATGAAATGAACGTAAAATCAATAAACTAAAACGTTGGGTTGTTGGAAAGTTCTTATGGGTCATGTATTAAAATATTCATGCATGTTTAGAAATGGTAAATTGAGTGGAGACTTCCAAACTCAAATCTATTCAAACACATGATCAACAATACTCTCATACCAGATGGTATCTTTTTCTATCAACCTACAACAATATTTCATATCCGATGCAAGATGATTAACAAGCAGTAATGATGTGATTCAATATGTTAATTCATTTTCACAATAATTAAGCATACGCAAATCACGCAAATGAACTCATTTAATGTTTGTTGATTGTGAATTAGTGTGCAAACAATATCAATCTAGAATCAATTGCTAACTGTAAAAATAGCAATGTGCAGTAATCACAACATAGATAAAGAACTCCTACTAAACTCCTAAGCCTAAATCATACAGTCCTATTTGTTAAGCCAGATCATTCACCTTTAAACAACACTAAACCCAACAAAAACTACTCACACATATCAAATGAAATCATAGAAGCAAAGACATTGGATTGCATATATGAAAAGGGTTTAGAAAACTTCTCTGCATTGAACAAAAGTAGCAAAACCAAACAATCTATGAAACAATGAAATTGTTGGTGGCTATGAAACTTCTTGTAACTACTCTGGCTGATCTCTTCATTTGTAGCTCCTCTGTAGCTTATATAGGTGTAGCAGTCGTCTAGGGTGGATATTTGAGCTTAAAGGCGAAATCTCTTAAGAAATGAAAACTTTCCATTTTATGCGGACCACCAGTTGATCGGTTAGAGTCGGTCGGTTGTAAAATTCCAGGGACTTATGTCCGAGTTGAATCGACCGGTCAACCGACCTGAGTGGCCAATTCTTCTGCTTGCTCCATTTCGTCACAAGACGTAGTAGTTTTTCGTATTTTGAGCATAACTTTTGATCCACCTTCTTGATTGACCTCAAACTACTTGAAGGTTAAAGCTAAATTCCTTGGCTATCTTGTATCTAAATTTCAGAAAGATCTCATGGTGGGAAGAGATCCATAGAATGCCAAACGGCTGGTATTAAGAAGCTTTCCAATCTCCAAAATGTCCAAAAACATCTCTTATGAGCCCAAAATGCTTAGATTCCCTCCCAAGACTCTTAAAATTTGAAATACATTAAAAGTGTAGATATAAAGCCATAACCAAGATGTTAGCAAGTGTTTGTATATGACTTGGTTTTTGCCTATTGAATGCGATTGAAAGACAAAGCAAGTGTTTTTATACACTTGGATTTCGCCTAAGCCTATGATAAACGTAAAAAAAGAAAATCAACTTAAAGCAAAATGTAAAATTAACTTAAACGAAACAAAATATGAAAAGGAAATCAATTGAAAGTGCGTAATGGAAAGTGTATAAAATAGGTGCGTAAAGTAAGTGCAGAGTGCGATTAAACAATAATAGAAAGGCTTTGGGATTCTTCCGGGAATTTTTAGGGGATTATAACTAGAAATTAAAAAAGTATAATCAAATAAGACTAGACGAGAATTTCTCTAAATTGGAATCACTGTTTTATGACCTAAATACTTTCATAGGTAGATCGTCTATGTAGTAAGAACTCTGCATATATGCAATTCACATCTTACGACGGAATCAAACATGCAATAATAGATCGGGTTTGTTCTAACGCTCACGACGCTCCATAAGTGTGCAATTCGCATTTTACGACACAGCCTCTCAACAAAGTTGAGCCGGGTGATCGGGTTCAACACCTTAGCGGCTCTAATAAATCCTAAGATCATTTCTAGTTCATGACGCTATATTTATGAATAAGAACAAACTTAGGCGAAAGAAATCCCTAGAATACTACTATGCAAAAAGATAATTAAAAACAGTTAGTGAAATTCACCATAAGAACCCGTTGGAAGACCCTCAACGAAAATAAACTACTATGTGGTCGCGTGGTCGGCCCTCCGTGGCACGGCCAATTCAAGGGCAAAGAAAGGCATGATGCAGCCGTTGTGCTTCCTCCTTGTCTTGACGGGCCTTCTTCCTTGCCTTATAACTTGAGATCCAACCATGGAATCGATCTTAAACTATTTCAGCGTGAAAGGTAGTAGATCAGTTTATCTTTTCACAAAAATTCAGTTTGTTATCGTGGTGGGAAGGTCTCCGTTTGATGCTAAACTTCTGTCATATTGCACTTAGTCCGAAAATATCTGTTTTGCTCCATTTTGCGCCCCTTTTTCTAAGTTTTTGTAAAAAGAGTCTTGATCATGCAAATAATAGAAATATGCTATTTATGCATTTAAAATCTTAGTGAAATACTTGTTAAAGCATCTACTTATGATAGCAACTATGGGCGAAATATGAGTGTTATCAAGAGGACAGACGCCGCAGAGCATACCCTCACCCCTTACAAAGCCGCATAGGTAGTCTCTCTTTTGTCTCCGATCTGAAATTTGGAATTTAGGATTTGGTTTGATCTTGTGGCATCACTGTATTGTAATTTATTTGGTTCGTGACTCTTAGTTCTCGTCTTTGTCATTCTCTGATTCCTGATTTTTATTTATGTATTTAAAAGTTTAGTGAAATACTTGTTAAAGCATCCACTTATGATAGCAACTATTAGCGAAATATGAGTGTTATCAAGAGGAAAGACGCCGCAGAGCATACCCTCACCTCTTACAAAGCCGCATAGGTATTCTCTCTTTTGTCTCCGATCTGAAATTTGGAATTTAGGATTTGACTTGATTTTGTGGGATTTATTGAGAGATCTCCGTAGCATCACTATATTTTAATGTATTTGGTTCGTGATTCTTAGTTCTCGTCTTCGTCATTCTCTGATTCATGATATTTTTGTTCTCACTTGCTTGCTTCGTCAAGTCAATTCTCGATGAAGAACTTGGCGTGGTGAGTTGTCCTGCCCATAAAACAAAAACAAACAAAAATCTGCGGTGACAATAATGTCGATGGTAATGTATCTGGAATTTACATGTTCCAAATTGTATACTTTTGTACATTAACCACGAGTTCCGTAGATTGATTTCCTACAACAATTTCGATAAATTTATATCTCTTGTTGAAAACTTTAAAAATCGGTTTCTTTCAGTTAGAAAAATGGTTTCCATACATATTAGATTTGCTCTCTATGATAGAAGCTGCTCATTGATTTCTGTGAATTTTGTTCTCAATTCAGGTAGAAAGTGCTTTGAAGCAGAATTTCAAGTCATATGGTGCTTGGCATCATCGAAAGTGGGTTTTGTGTAAAGGGCATTCCTCCATACGGAATGAATTCCGACTTTTGGATAAATTCCAGAGGCTGGATTCCCGGAACTTTCACACTTGGAACTATCGCATGTGAAATTTAGGGAATTTCAACATTCTTTGTATGGCACATTGTGTATGTTCATCAAGCTTAGTATATTCATGTGTTGTTCCTTTTACCCAATTGCTTAGTCACCTCTAAGCACTTTGTAGTGACATTTTCTATAATGCCTTAAACTATTAGACATCTTGCACTCTGTAATGACATTTCTGTTTTACCTTTCTAGGCAAACTATTAGACATCTTGCACTCTTCTTCAATATGTTCAAGGTGAAATTGAAGGGCTAAAATCAGTAATGATCTTGCAAGGTATTCTTGGATAAGAACTCTTTTATGCACTCTCTAAAGTTTCATGTGCTGAAGCTTTGCGTGGAGTTTTAAGAATGTTTGTCTTTTGAAAGTCTTTTTATGAGAGATGTGGTGGTGGATATGGTGGTGCTCCTGGTGTCTCCTTCCATGGTTGTTGATGTGGTGAAGATGGTGAAGGTGAACGTCCTCGAAAAACATATGAGCATCGTAGTGGATCTGGAACAGGGTCAGTCTTACTCTCTTTCAACTTTTGTTGTTGTTGTTGCATATTCAGCCATTGAAATTGTGAAGGAAATGATCTTTACATGAAAATGGAAGAATCTGGAGTCATTAGTGAACAAAATCTTGCGGAATCAAAAGTACCCCAACTCTACGGTCAGATGAATGAACCGCCGGGAGCTCGGCATCAATCTCATTAGCTAAAGATTATCTTTTGGTTAGGGGTGACTCCAGACATGAAGGATCAAGTCATGGAAATTCTGGTTCACTCGTGAGTCTCTCTCTTTCTCTCTTTCTTCTTGGGTGGTCCGGTGTTGACTTATCTTATTGAGGCAGAAAGTTCTGGTCGACCAGACGATCGACCAACTGGTTGATATACTCATAATTTAGCATGTTTTAGCACTCATTTACGATAGTTTTGCATCTTCTTTTGCATTCATTTAGCCACTTTTAGTCTCATTTGCATTCATATTAGTGTTTATTGAGTTTTAGCTTAGATTGTTGCATATTTGTACATATTGAGTCTTTATTAGGTATTTTGGAGGATTGGAGACCATATGGAAAGATGGATGACAAAGAGGAGGAAGAGAAGTGGCCAAAAGAGAAGGAGAGAAGTTTTAGCAACGTATCGAGCTTGGTATTAAGCTACCAAGCTTGATACGGCTTGGCAGTGGAGGACGGGTCGTGCACATCGAGCATCTGTATCTAGCTAGCAAGTTCGATACAAGTCCACCCGGAGTTCTGGAGGAGGCGTATCGACTGTTTGTATCGAGCTACAAAGCTCGATACAAAGCAAGCCGAAGTCCTAAAGATAGCATATCGAGTATTTGTGTCGAGCTTGGTAGCACGACACAGCCTTTGGAGAAGTTCTTTAGCACCGTATCGAGCTGCATATCGACCTAGCAAGCTCGATACGCTGCCCCGATTTTCAGCCTTAAACCGGATCAATACCCGGTTTATTCCGGGTTGACCCGGTTCGTCCACTGTTCACTATAAATACCAAATGACCTAAATTTTCTAAGTATCTTTTAATCTTTTGTTCTTGCTTTGAAAACCTTCTTCTTTGATTTCTAAGTGATTTTGTAAGACCTTTGATTGAGTTTATGCAATTTAGTATTTGTCTTTGTTAATCTTTCATTCTCTATCTCTTTAATCATGTTTTTCCTAAGTATCTTTTAATCTTTTGTTCTTGTTTTGAAAACCTTCCTCTTTGGTTTCTAAGTGATTTTGTAAGACCTTTTATTGAGTTTATGCAATTTAATATTTGTCTTTGTTAATCTTTTATTCTCTATCTCTTTAATCATGTTTATCATCTCTTTCATAGGTTTTGAGGGTCTAATCGTGATTAGTGAGTAGTTTCATTGGGATCTAGGGATGAGTTAGATTTAGGGTGTATTAAGGATTTATCTTGATGTCTAGGGTTAGATCTTCTTATTTCCCTCCTTGTTTAGTGATCTAAATGCTAGTTTAGCCATGATCAAGCGAAAACTAGGTCTTAGGGAATTCCTCACCCACAAGGTGTTTGTAGAAATTCCCCAACAAACTAAACAAGGGATTTACATTCCTAACTCATAAAAGTGATTGTCTAGGGTGTTTATTAGCCATTTAGAATTGTTTCATAATGCTTGTTAGCTTCCTTTTCACAAATGAAAGTTTGTTCTTGATTAGGATGATTAATGAAGGAATTACTGCCATGAGAGTGAAAATTAGTCTAACTTTTGAGTTCTAAGCTTAGGGATTAGCATACATTATGATTGATTGACATCAAAGATTGGTTCTTGAAACACCTTAGATTGATAACCCTATCCTTGGATTTGTTTTAGTCATTTGATAATCTCGTTTAGTAGTTAATTAGTCTTTGATTTGCTTGATTATTGCATTTATTGCTTAAATAAGGTGCTAGTTACTTTTGTTTGGTTTGTTTGATTGGTTTGATCACTTAGCATGTTAGTTAAACCCAAAAGCCTTTTATGCTTGCTTAGATTAAGGAGTTTTATGCATTCCTATTGTCACAATCACACCCGTTTGGATTGATCCTCAATTACTTACAATGACATGAGTGGGTTTGAGTAATTGTATAAGAACAAGGAAAAATCCTCTTATCACTGGTTGATCAGAACTGGGTTCACACGATCGACCAACAGGTCAATCGGGTGATCGACCAACTGCTCGATTAAAAGGCTGTCCGACCCAGACCCGACCGGGTCAATATCCCATTTGTCCCGGGTTAACCTGATTATAAATACTATCTTACCCTTACTTTTTTTGGCATATTGTTCTTGGCTTTCTAATTCTTACCTTTTTTAGATTTTGAGAGATTTATAAGAAATATTTGAAGCCTATTGCAATTTGAAGTTTATTTTCTTTAATCTACCTTCTTCTTAATCTCTAATCATATTTAACATCTTCTTAATGGCATTTGTTGGGTTTTTCATGATTAGTGAGTAGTTCTTTTAAAATCTTGGAATGAGNCCTAAACCAAATCTCTTTGCGAATAGGTATTTTGCTCATTTAACATTAGTTCAGGCAATTAATAATACTCTCGCATCTATTAATCAACCTAAGATCAGATTCTAGGTCATGACGCTAGAATAAGCATTAAACACAAATCCAGATAAAGAACTCTAATGATTTTATCCTAACAATTTAATTGACCTAACAATTCATATCACCCTTGAAAAACCCTAAACCTAACTAGCAAACTACTCAGACATGATCAATGAGACACAAATCATAATTTGAATAGAAAGCATAAAAAAAATCAATAGATGAAAATAAGGGAGTTCCAAATCAGCTCTAAAGGAGTCTGATTTTTCTCTCCAAAAATCCTAAACTTCTATGATTCTTAAAGTATGAGATAATGCCTAAACAATGGCTTTGACAACTGTATTTATAGGCCTAGGTTCGCATCTTTAATTCCTTGGAAGATTAGGAAAAGTCTTGGAGATTTCCTTTTCTTCAAAATATAGAAATTTCTCGATTCTAGAAATTGGAAAACCTGGTGTCGATCGACACTCACCTTGTTGCAATTCCTGACTTCATTCCACTAAGCTCTAAAATGTATCCAAATTTCCAATTTATCTCCAATTGTACCTGAACCTGTAAAGACTCTATATAGACTCGAAAATAGCCAAAAGACTCTATAAAAACACTTATATCATAGTCTAAAAATGGGTAAAAACCATGATATATCAACTCCCACAGACTTAGCATTTGCTTGCCCTCAAGCAAAAAAGAAACTTAGAATGAAGTAGAAATTTGAAAACAGAAACTTCCAGCTATCCTTCAGAACGCCACAATCATTAACACTCTTGAATCCACATGCTATAGAGCCAACCTTAGGTAATGTTCAGTGTACTTACCACAAGCTTAGCAATCTCCCAGTTTTAATCCAGATCCTTTCCTTGGTAAAATTTCGAACTCTAACAGTGGTACTGTCACATAACTTTTCTGATTCTTTCCCTTCCTTAGTGCCTGAACAAGATTCTCTTTGTACAGCTCTCCTATTTTTTCTTCCCTTAGTCAACTGCTACCCATTTTCAGGGTGTTCTAAGATATTTTCATTGACTTTTCTTATTCTTTTGAAGTCTCGGGAAGTAGTGTTACTCTCTACTTGTGTTCCTTGTGAGGAGACAGGTTCAAGAGCACTCACTAATATTGTTCCTTGTGAGGAGACAAAATCATGAGGTTCTTTGCACTATTCCCAAAAATAGACTCTTTTTCTTATCTTAAGGAAAGATCAAGGAGAGACTGCAATTTTCTATTTGTTCAGACTGAAAGAGGAATCAAGTTCTGCGCGTACCTAGTTCTCATAAGGGGACCTGAACTCTCTCTGTTAGATTGATCCACTTGCAGCTTTCTACTTAGTAAGACCTGTAATCAATTACTAAAGTAATGGTTCTTCAAGTGTCAACATTCTGCGGTTAGTTCCAAGAAAAGTTGAAAATTTCAACTGATTTTGACTCAATAAAACAAAGTTTTTAACTGACTCAATTGACTCTCAAAACAAAACACAAACTCAGTAATCACCTCCCCCAGACTTAAAAAACACTGTCCCTAGTGTTATCAATCCCGAAGTTGGCTAAAAGAAAGATTAGAAACAACATAAAAGACCAGATAGAAGACTTACCTTCGTTTGTGTGTGGTGTCGATCGACACTATAGTGGTGTCGATCGACATTGATCAATGTCGATCGACATTGATCAATGTCGAGTCCAATGTCACCTTTTTCAATTGACTGAAACTAGGACTAAGTAAAACCAAAACGAAATATAAAGAAAAACGTACCTAACAGTGGGTTGCCTCCCATTCAGCGCTCGTTTTCAGTCATTAGCTTGACTGTGTCGGGGTTCAGACTTCTGGTGGATCAGAGGTGGCATTGAATGCTTCCCTGACGAATGTCTTCTCATCCATGGGGGTGTATAAGCAGTAGGTGCATGATATCGGCCAAGGAAATGAGGAACAGCAGCAGGGCGGGACTTGACTTCGGGTGGGACACTTCGTTTTCCTGCAGAATCATCAAAAGAAACACCAAGCCTTCTACGAGAATCTCGTGGCTTGCATAAGTGCGCAGCATCTTTTGAACCTTTGGTATTCTTATTGATAAGATCAGGGGGTTTGGATTTCATTCCAGGAAATGCATATCTTTGCTTTCTTTGAGGTTCATTGGCTGTAGGATGTGGAGGCATCTGTTGGATCAAAGATGATGGAATTGCAGCATTGGAAACGTCTTCTGGTGTGATCCGTGAAGTGTGTCGATCGACACTAGTGGTGTCGATCGACGCCAAGCTTGCAGCTCGAGTCTCTGCACTTTTTCTCCACTTCAGCTCTGCAATCCTTGCTTCCATGATGAAAACGTCTTCCTTCATCATCTTGTCATTGATTTGAACATCTTCTATGCTCATAGTCCTGAAGAGATGATCATTTTCACCCCAGTCTTCAAGTTCCACAATTTTCTTAGAATTCTCAACCAATGCCTCTTGAATAACCAGCTTGTCCTCTTGCTTTTTTAGTATCAAGCTCCTTGACATACCCAGCAGTAATGTCTTCCAAATTTTCCATGATTGGACCTTCTTCCGCGGACATCTCTACTGAAAAAGCTTGACAATCAATGGTGGATGGTCCTCTTAATTTGTCCATGTCAAAGTTCATGACAACGTCACCCAAATCAAGCTCTATTTTCCCTCTTCTCACATCAATGATGGCACCAGCTGAAGCCAAGAATGATCTTCCCAGAATAAGAGGATATGCAGGTTCTTCATCATACTTCAAAACCACAAAGTCTGTGGGAATTATGCGGCCTTCAATCTTCAGGGGAACATCTTCTAAAACACCTTATGGGATTCTCTTTGATCGATCAGCTAGGACAAGGGAGATTCTGGTTGGTTCGAAATCAGTCATTCCAAGTCTAACAACAACTGAGTATGGTATCAAGTTGATACTTGAACCTAGATCGCAGAGAGAACGAGGAAACCTTCCTGTTGAGATTGAGCAGTCTAGCACAAAGTTCCCTGGATCGGGTAACTTCTCTGGAATCCTCCTCTGAATCACAGCACTGACTTGTTCAGAAACCCTCACCTTCTTCTTCTTCCTTGGAACTATATTCAAGAGAATTGCATTCATGTCTCTGGTAAGCAATGCGCCTTCCTCAGGACTTACACCATTGACTACCATTCTCTTGACATATCTTCTTAATGCAGGTGAAAGTTGGACTGCATCAACTAAGGGTAGCTCAACCATCAGCTTACTCATCATCTCCTTGCATCGAGCTTCTTCTCTCTCCTGTTTAGATCTTCTGGGAGGCAGGGGATAGGGTATTTTCGGCTTGTACACTCTTTACTCTATAATTGTTGAAGCTTCAGGCATATTTGGCGATGTCTGGACAGGGTGTCGATCGACACTCGACTCTGGTGTCGAGCTCGTCGTGTAGAGTTTGCTTGATTTGTCGTGAATTTTCAGGGGTGTCGATCGACACACAGTAGTGTCGATCGACACTGGCTCCGCAGCATCTTCTACATCTCCAAGCTCCTCGAATTCTTCAGTTCTAAGACCCATTTTCTGCACTAGTGGAAAGCTTCTTTCACCCTGAATCGTGATGGCATTCACATGGTGTTTCGGATTCGTGTCCATCTTTCCAGGAAGAAATCCTTCCTGCCTACTAACAACTTCTGCGGTTTGAGCAACTTGAACATCGAGCTTCTTCATGTGAATGTTTATGCCCTCAATCTTTCCATTCAGGTCTTGGTAAAGTGAATCAATCTTGCCATTGAAATTCACTGTCATCTTCTGTTGTCCTTCCAAGATTTGCTCAAACATAGCTTCCATTTTGTTGTCTTGCGCAGGAGGCTTCTGGTAGGAAGAAGAACCATAAGTTCTGTTGAAGTTGTTGCTCTGAAAAGGCTTCTGGTAGGAAGAACCATAGCCTTGCTGATTGCCAAATCTTTGACCTTGAAAACCAGCTCCATTAATGTAGTTAACTTCTTTTTCCTCGGGTTCAAAAGTCCCCCCTTCATTAGCAAAATGGACTTGCTTCTTTCCCATCAAGATGTCCAGTTTCTTGTTAACTTCAGCAATTTGGTTTTCTCCAGCTACTCCTGCGTTTTGTCTCCTCTCAAAATCAGCATTCTTGGTGCTGTTGTTAGAGGCCAAGTTCTCTATAAGCTATATTGCGTCATCTGGAAATCTGGTGTTGAAATTTCCATTGCTTGCAGCGTCTAAGGCCATCTAGTATCTCCAGTCGATCCCGCGGTAGAATATTCCGATAAGCTGCGGCTCGCTGAATCCATGATGTGGGCAGTCCCTTTGGTAAGATCTGAACCTCACCTAAGAAGCTTTGAATGCCTCAGTAGGTCCTTGAGAGAATGTAGTGATCTTCATTCTCAGCTCTTCATATCTCGCGTCATCAAAGAAATTGCAAAGGAATGCATTCTTTGTGTCTTCCCATGTGGTCAAGGATCCTGGTGGCAACTGCTTCAGCCAGTATAATGCGTCTCCAGCAAGCGAGTAGGGGAAAAGCTTGCAGAAGAGATAATCATATGTAACTCCGTTGGCCTTGATGCTTGATGCCAAGTCCTCGAATCTCTCTATATGGTCCATTGGATGCTCATTAGGAAGACCATGGAAGGGATGCTGAGCCACTAGCGTGTAGTAAGCAGGCTTCAACTCGAAGTCATTCCTATGGAATGCAGGAGGACGGATCGCAGCTCTATTAGCATAGAACTGGTTTGGGCGGTTGTACTCGCCTAATGTTCTTCCACGTCCAGCTTCTGCAGGTGCTCGGTGTCGATCGACACCAAGGTTGTGTCGATCGACACCAACGAGTACCTCTTGTTCGACGATGACGGCGCCAGCCTCATCAACTCTTTGTCCTTGGGCATTCCTTCTGTGCCCTTCTGTATCAACCAAGTTGCCTTCAGCGTCTCGGATCAGAACCATAAGATTAGCCATTGTATCCTGCGCAGGGTGTCGATCGATGCTATTGGTGTCGATCGACACTCGTGTAGATGCTCGGTTCTTGCGTTCGAGACGACCTAGTTCCTGGTTGAGTGTGATTAGTTCTTTGTCCTTGTTGCTTCTGGTAATGCGATTAAGCATGCACCTGAAAACAAGAATAAGAAACTAAAATTAGTAACCAAAAATAAAAATAAAAAATAAAACCTAGACAAAATTCTAATATTAGAACTCTGTAGGTAACTAATCTCCTTCCCCGGCAACGGCGCCAAAATTTGATATGCTCTCAAATTTACCCTAGAGCTACTCTCTCAAATTAAGAGATCAGTTGTAGTACTTAGGGATCGAATCCACAAGGAAGGGATAGTCACGCAGCAGTTTTCTAATTTCGAATTAAGCTAAGTGAGAATGTGAAACTAAAAGACAGCAAGTAATTAAAAGGGATGTATGTTCAGGAGACGAAACGCTAGGTTTAGGGAAACTCTCAGGTGATCTAAATTGCAGGTCTAGATAGAATGTTAGGAATTATTAAGCACTGTTCTTGAACTCGAAACACTAATGTAAAATCAACCAACTCTCGCTGCGAAGATTATCTATGTCTAAACCCTAGAATTCCAACTCTCGTTGCAAATCCTATCAATTCAAACAAGCATTAATATCAGGTTCAATTGTTCACAAAATCCTAAACCAAATCTCTTTGCGAATAGGTATTTTGCTCATTTAACATTAGTTCAGGCAATTAATAATACTCTCGCATCTATTAANAAATCTCTTTGCGAATAGGTATTTTGCTCATTTAACATTAGTTCAGGCAATTAATAATACTCTCGCATCTATTAATCAACCTAAGATCAGATTCTAGGTCATGAAGCTAGAATAAGCATTAAACACAAATCCAGATGAAGAAATCTAATGATTTTATCCTAACAATTTAATTGACCTAACAATTCATAAATCACCTTTGAAAAACCCTAAACCTAACTAGCAAACTACTCAGACATGATCAATGAAACACAAATCATAATTTGAATAGAAAGCATAAAAGAAATCAATAGAAGAAAATAAAGGAGTTCCAAATCAGCTCTTAAGGAGTCTGATTTTTCTCTCCAAAAACCCTAAACTTCTATGATTTTTAAAGTATGAGATAATGATGATACAAGTATGAATACCAGCATTGATCCTACTACTGAAGTTCCCATCATGAAACAAGCACGTAGGACAAGATCAGGAACTAAGGACTTGGCTGAGAGTTTTAATCAAGCCGTGGAGACTTTACTTACCAGCAAGGAACTTGAAGATATTACTTCTCAACTCGACAAGCTAAGCATTTCCAGAGAAGCTGCAATAGCACAAACAGAGCTTGAAGAACACGGCATCATTATAACTCCAGGAACAAGAAATGAGCATCCAGGAGCTGTTTCAAGCAACAATAACGGTCCAGGTATGAAAACTATAGGTTATACAAGTGCATGGCCGGTTATACAAGAGAAGAAAGGGGTTACCTTATTTAGCATTCTGCTACTTAAGTAACTAAGCCAAAACGCAGCATTTCCCCTACAAGGTCCAAAACGTGTTTTCAGGCTAAGGTATGTGTATTAATACATTTCCATATGATTATATTGGACTAATAAGCTTTCTTTGGTTGTTTTGTTTAAGTCATAGTTTTTATTTCATTTCAGTAGTTAAGGCATATGTTTGGCCATTTTATTTACATTTCTGTTTTAATGTAATCTGCTTCAAAGACCCCTAGAAGGGCATAGCTGTTTGGACTAGTATATAAAGTCCCCTCTCACAGCAGTGTATTTTTAACCTAGATCAATAAAGAACAGAACTTTCTTGCAAAAGAAAACCCTCCAGCCGTCAGGCTAGAAACCCTTTCATACTCATCTTGTGCGATTCATTTGAGTGTGTGAGATTGTCTTATCAAAGCTTAGATCCATAAAGCTTTGTGGCGACTTCATTCCCCTTGTTACAAATCCGCAAATCCACCCACTAATCAAATCAGAAAGAGTTGAACAGCCATCTGATTTGGTTCCATACTCAATCCCCTTCATCCATTGTTCATCCATTGATCTAGCTGAGAGAGTTGAACAGCCAGCAGTTAGATCCCATCCTCCACAACGAGATCACCCTCCTGTGATCTTGTGTCATCTGGTATCAGAGCCGAAAGCCTTCAGATCAGGTATATTCCTATCCATTTACATCTGTTTTCATCTCTGTTATTTCTTATATTTTGTTTCTGCATCTTGTTTCTTAGTTTTTTTTTCATCATATATCAAAGAAAACCCATAAAAAGATTTATGTTGCATTCATTTGTTTCTGTTTGCATCTTTAAAAAAAACAAATATAAGAACCATCTGGATCTGTTGATTGCATCGCATTTCGTGTTTATCATATTCATTCCTGTGTTTTTGTTCATTCATATCATCAAAAAAAAAAAAAAAAAGAGTCTTGTTTTCATTTTGTGTTCTTAGTTCATCCCTGCATAATTGTTTCTTGTCATTCAAAGAGAAGAGAAAAGGCACCTTTAATCCATTCTTAGCCTTTTTGCGTTTCATTTTTGTGTTTGTCATAATTGGGATTTCCATTTCTAGCATTGTGCATTTGGTCTGCATTGTGTCTTATTTCATTTCAGAGGCAGAAACCCCATTTGTGGAATAGTTGACGTGATTCCATATTTAGTCTTGCATCAAGTTGTTTTGGTAATAGCATTTGTTGGGTCAAAACCGTGTGAGTTATTTCTGGCAAGTCATTTGTGCATTATCATTTTATTCTGATCATTGTGGTTGGATTATTTGGTTTAAATTTCAGCATATCATACAGTTTTATAACTCATTTCATATCATATAGTTTTTATTTCATATCATTTAAGTCAAAAAAAAAAAAAGAGTTTCATTTCTATTTGCATTTTATAACATATAGTTTCATGTCTCATTTAATATCATTGCATACTTATCATTTTAATTCTTATTTGGGCCGATTGATAGTATTGTTCCTTGTTGCAAGGTACAACTATGGAAAATGCAGAGCAGCCACAAGTGAGCATGGCACAACTGTTGGAAGCCATGAGAGGCATTAGTGAGCGCATGACTCAGCTGGAGCAGCGTGCCCCAGCACCAGCACCCCCACCAGCACCAGCAGCAGCTAATGGTGCAAGAAACCATCCTGGCCGTGAAGGAGAGAGCTCAGACAGTGACATGCCGAGCCTTGATGATGATGATGATCCACCTCCACATGCTCAAAATCGTCAAAACAGAAGGAATGAGAGGGAAAGAGACAGAGAAAGAGGGCGTGGCAGAGGAGGCAGAGACATAGAAGAAGATCAGCCTTGGCTTGGAGGCAAGGATCTCAAGCTTAAAGCTCCAACTTTTGCTGGAAGAATAAACCCAGAAGCTTACATAGACTGGGAAAGGCGCATGGAGTACATATTTGAGTACTACAGCTACTCAAATGCAAGGAAGATATCTCTTGCAGCAGCTCAGCTCACAGAGAATGCTTTGTCTTGGTGGGACAGAGAAGTTTCAGAGAGAAGAAGACATCAGCATGGGCAAGTTAACACTTGGGCGGAGATGAGATATCAAATGAGGAAGAGATACATCCCAGCCTACTACCACAGAGAGCTACAGAAGCGTTTCAGGAAGCTTACTCAAGGAACTAAGTCTGTGGAAGAATACTTTGAGGAATTCGAGACCTTGAAGAACAGATTGGAAACTGGAGATTCAGAGGAGACTCTAATGGCTCAGTTTCTAGATGGATTACATGACAGAATTACAAGAAAGGTGGAAAGGCAGACTTACAGAGATTTATATGAGCTTCTGCATTTGGCGGTTCAAGCAGAACAGCATATCAAGAGGAAAACAGCTTCTACAACTCGTATGAAGCCTACTTGGAGTTCTCAGCCAAGGAGCATGGATAAGGGAAAGTCCATAGACACTGCTTCTAAGTACAAGAAGCCTATTCCTGAGGTTTCTAAGGGAGCAAAACCAGAAGCTAGCAAGCCTCAGTTTCAGAGAGCCAGAGATATTACATGCTTCAAGTGTCAAGG
>JAHZTW010000006.1:22575881-22589405 GCA_020283515.1 Alliaria petiolata
GAACTCGCAAAGAGATTTGGTTTTCTGGAATTTAGGCATAGTTAACTTCTGCAACGAGAGTTGATTAGTTTGAAATTAGCGTTTCGAGTTCTAGACGATTCTTAATTATTTCCTGACAAAATAATATCTGCATTCTCTGATTCATCCTGATAATCATTCTTGCCTAGCGCCTTCGCACTGAACTTAGACCGCATTCAATTCTGTTCTTGATTTACTTAGTTGCTTTATTTACTTTTAACCTATTTGACCTAGCATAATCTGAATTTAAAAACCTTAGTGTAGCATCTACTTCCCTTGGGATTTCGATACCCCTTATACTACGATTGCTTTTGCTGTGCACTTGCAGTAATTTTATTAGGGTAAAATCTGAGCCCTATCGCCGAGACCTAGCTTCTTCGCAATGGAGTATGGCATAAGGTTGATACTTGCCCCCAAGTCACAAAGGCTATTCTCAAATTTAAATTCTCCTATAGCGCAGGGCAATGTAAAAGAGTCGGGGTCACCAAGCTTCTTCGGTGAGGCTTCCTTTTGAGTGATGGTATTACACTCCTTTCTCACAGTCACAACCTTTTGTAACTCCTTTGCCCTCCTAGCAATCACATCTTTCAAAAATTTGGCGCTCTTCGGCACAAGTGCTATAGCGTCTAGCAAGGGCATTTTCATCTCAATCTCTTTGATACTTTTATCGAACAAGGCTGTGTGTTTCTCTATTAGCTGCTTCTTGAACCTTGCAGGGAAAGGGAGACTCGGCTTGTAGGGAAAAGGAAAAATTTCTTGTCGCTTTGGTACATTTCCCACAAGCTCTTCCTCAACCGTTTCCTTCCTCTTTCTTGGCCGTTCGATGTACACATCATGGAAAGTAATTCCATGGTCTTGTGAAAGGTTATCCTCCCCCTCTTGAATCACAATTTCCCCATTGTGTTGAGACGGTGGCACTCTTTCACTTCGGAGAGATATCATGTTAGCGTATTCCTTTGGATTCGCTTCACATTTGCCGGGTAAGGAGCTTTGTGCGGACGTGCTGGCTTTGCCTTTCTCAAGTTGTGTCATCTTATTGTTGAGGTCGTTGAGCTGAGCAGCTATTTCGCCATTGGAGTTGTCTTGCCTAGTCTTCATCTCGGCAAGTTTCTTTTGCAATGTCAACTCGACATTTGCTTGGCTTTGGAGAAGTTGTTTGATAAGTGCTTGAATTGGATCATTATTAGCAGTTGGAGCTTGTGGAGGCTGAACAAATCCAGGGGGATACCCTTTGTTTCCTTGTTGTTGTGGACCTTGGAAGTTGCCCTGCCTAGGTCCTTGATATGTGTTCTTGTTCACATAACCTCCTTGATTCCCAAACTGCTTTTGAGGAGGGTAGACTTGATCCTTGGGGTTCTCCACGTTGTTTCTCCGATAGGAGAGGTTGTTGTTCTGATACTTGTTGAAGTAGCCTTGTGGTCTAGGGTAATCTTGGCCTCCTACCCCAATTGGCTACCTCATGGTTTTGTTCTAGCTCCTCTAAAACATCTGTAGCCTCTCCCACAAAATGCACATGCTTTTGATTAGCAAGCACGAGCTTATCAAACTTCTCATGGAGCAACTTCAACTCCCTCTTGTTTGACTCTACCTCGGACCCTCTAGGTGCTCGGACGAAATCCTCACTATAGTTCCCATCACTCAAAGCAAGGTTCTCGATTAGCTCCATACTCGCGGTTACATCTTGGCCGAGAAAGTTGCCCTTACTCCCCGTGTCCAATAGCATTCAAACCTTAGGCAGAGCTCCTCTGTAGATTGTGCTTAGTAGAGACTCTTCACTGAAGCCGTGGTGAGGACATTGGATTGTGTAATCCTTGAATCGTTCCATAGCCTCACTAAACGTCTCATTGCTCCTTTGCGTGAAGCCGCTAATCTAACTTCTCAACCGTGCAGTTTGTGTGCTTGAGAAGAATTTTGATAAGAATGCCTTCTTGCAATCAGCCCATGAGGTTATGGTACCTTGAGGCAGGGTCTTCTCCCGATCTCGAGCTTTATCACCAAGTGAAAACGGGAACAACCGCAACTTGAAGCTATCCTCCGAAATACCATTTATCTTGATCATGCCACACGCTTTCTCAAAATTGTCCAAGTGTTCTAGAGGATCCTCCATGGCCAGACCGTGGAAAATGTTGTTTTGCACCATGGACACAAATCTTGGTTTGATCTCAAAATGGTTATTTTGCACTGGTGGAGGTGTGATGCCGAACCGATTGGTGTGGGTGTTTGGTGCATCACCCGCACCTATAATCCTTGGTGGTCTCGGTCCATGGTGGGGGTTTCCATTGCCCACACCATGACCATCTTGTTGTGGAATAGCCTCGTTCTGATCAGCCATACCTTCTTCCACAAGCTGTTCTTGTACCGTGTTAACTCTTTCTCTCCGCAAGCGTGCGCTTTGAAGAAGATGAATGTTGTTTAGGGTGTGAGCAGGTTTGTATCTCCTCTAGACATCAAATTCATGTACCTGAAAACAAAGAAAAGCAAGTAGAAAGATTAGTAACACAATTTAAAAGAAACCCATAGTCTTGACCAAGTTCCACATCCTAATGATTTCCTAATCCAATTCACCGGCAACAGCGCCAATTGATAAGTAGATAATTTCTGCTTTCAATGCTCACTCTACTCGTATCATTGTAGTACGTGAGGTATCAATCCATATTGGATAGGAAAGGACAAAAGGTATGCAAGAACGAGATTAATCTATGCTATATTCGATTTTTGGTTGTTGAAATGGATTTATAAACACTACTTATGCAAAGTAAATAAATGCTAAATGATAACTACACTAAGGAACAATGCTTAAGGCAATTTCTAAAATTATTGAGCA
The DNA here is from genome assembly GCA_020283515.1 of Alliaria petiolata. Lineage (NCBI taxonomy): Eukaryota > Viridiplantae > Streptophyta > Magnoliopsida > Brassicales > Brassicaceae > Alliaria > Alliaria petiolata. The sequence continues at coordinate 22,578,724 of JAHZTW010000006.1, forward strand.
ACAAAATATCAAAGCTTGAAGATTTAAAATCTACAAGTGCAAATATTAAGAGGTTTCTAGCAAATTGATAACTAAAGATTGATTCTTGATTTGTAAAATATGAAAGATAGATTCAAGGCCGAGGGTTTTGGGTAAAGGAGGTTCAAGGTTGGATCTTTGGTTCTAGAAAGATAGATCTACTCATTACAAGAGCTAACTATAATCCTAAGTAACAAATATAAATCATCCCACGGTTAATGGCTCCGATTCTTCATCTCACCGTCCTTCCAAACTCACAGTTAGTGGAGGAGAGGATCGGTTGATGAGCAAGAAAGCTCCTTTCTTAACTTGGAATAACTAAATCCTAATCTCCACTGTCGTGGCTTAAGAGGAGATAGTTTCTTGGATGGATTTATGAGATTCCTAAGCCCTCATGAGGTAAGAAATTCTCTAAGGACTCAAAGATCTCCATCGAGAGTCTTTGGCATTAATCCCTCCAAACCAAGAAGAGTTAAGGATGAAAAACATGCTAAACCTTTAGATCTAAACCCTTAAACCTCCCTAAACCGCTCGGCCTCAAACCTTAAGGTAACTACTCGCTAATCATAAGCAAACACTCCAAAACCACAAGATTTGAAATGTTAAACATGATTAACATTAAACAAGAAGAAGATTAAACTTAAAAAGACGAGTACTTGATTATGAAAACTCAAAGTGCGATTACAAAAGCTTAAAACCTTAAGAATGATGGCTAAGGTAAAAGAAGAAGAAGGCAAAAAGCATAAAAGATAAGATATCTCAAAAATTAAGGGTTTTACCTATTTATAGCAAAAGAGAAATGGTCCCCTCACAAGAGGACAAAACGGGAGCTGGCGGATAAGGAAGCATGCATGGAGAGAAGAGATCGAGCTGAGTCGTCGATCTCTTGCCCGATCTCGGACAGGGAGTGGGCTTGCTCGCCCGATCGCTGGGTCGTTTCAACACTGAGATCGACCCTCTTGCTCGATTCTTGGGTCGATTTGATCTGGATTGATCTTTGGTCTCGATCCTCTCTACGTTCTTCCTGGGTGATGTCTTCAGGTCCGTACAGTCGTACGATCATCTTGGTCGATCTAAGTCCCGTTCTTCTTCCTTGAAACGGTCTGCCTTGAGTGCCTTGATCTTCTGGTCGATCTCGTCTAGAACGACCTGCCTTGCTCGATCTTTGCCTCGATCTTAACGCACGTTTGCTTGCCTGAATTCCTTCAAGTGTCCATAAGCTCCTCTTCGATCCTCAGCGTATCCATGCAGCTTCCACAGCTCCAAAGTAAACAACCTGAATATGATGCGAATATGCAAGAAAGGTGCAAATGCTAATGCAAACATGTCTAAATCCTAAAATGGGACAAAAGCTACAAAAACTCTAAGTATGAGTGCAATATGAATATAATTATGTCCTAAATGCAAGCTAAATGTATGAAATATATGAGCACATCAAGTAGCCGTGTGGTCTAGGGTAATCTTGGCCTCCTACCCAATTTGCTTCCTCATGGCTTTGTTCTAGCTCCTCTAGAACATTCGTAGCCTCTCCCACAAAGTGCACATGCTTTTGATTAGCAAGCACGAGCTTATCAATCTTCTCATGGAGCAACTTCAACTCCCTCTTGTGTGACTCCACCTCAGATCTTCTAGGTGCTCGGTCATAATCCTCACTGTAGTTCCCCATTACTCAAAGCAAGGTTCTCTATTAGCTCCATACCGTGGTTACATCTTGGCCGAGAAAGTTGTCCTTACTCACCGTGTCGAATAGCATTCGAACTCTAGGCAATGCTCCTCTATAGATTGTGCTGAGCAAAGACTCTTCACTGAAGCCGTGGTGAGTACATTGGATTGTGCAATCCTTGAACCGTTTCATAGCCTCACTAAACGTCTCATTGCTCCTTTGCGTGAATCCGCTAATCTCACTTCTCAGCCGTGCAGTCCGTGTGCTTGAGAAGAATTTGGAAAGGAATGCCTTCTTGCAATCAGCCCATGAGGTTATGGTACCTTGAGGCAGGGTCTTCTCCCAATGCCGAGCTTTATCACCAAGTGAAAACGGGAACAATCTTAACTTGAAGCTATCCTCCGAAATGCCATTTGTCTTGATCATGCCACACACTTGCTCAAAGTTGTCCAAGTGCTCTAGAGGATCCTCCAAGGCCTGTCTCTTATACACATCTAGATGTGTATAAGAGACAGGTGCAAGGATGAACGAAAATGGCCTAAGAATTAAAACTAGCACAAGAATTCGAGCTAGTGGCCCTTGAAATCACGAAATTTGCTTGAGAATTGAGCCAACAATCGTGCAGGTATGAGGGGATTGGCAAAATTTTCGTGTTTTGGGGAAGAAAAAGGGGGAAAATCGGTTTAATTTAATTAAACCGGTAAAACCCCGTTGACTTACCTGGAAAAGGAGTGTATCGAGCTATGTAGGTCGATACATAGCTCGATACACTTGCAGACGCGGGTTTTTAAAACTGTAAGTAGCTCAATACAAATGCCCGATACGCCTGGATCTTTTTCCCTGGCCGGTTTGTATCGAACTTAGTAGCTTGATACAAATGCCCGATACGGCTCCTCCGGAATATCTGTTAGAGCTGTATCGAGCTTCATAGCTCGATACGAAGTTCGATACAGTGCCATAAGTTCTTGGCAAGCTTTTTGCTCTTGGCTCAACCTCTTTGATCCAAACGTGTCATCCACAAACACTATAAAACACATTATTGAATAAAAAAAATGCAAATATATACAAAGATAAACCTGGGAATGCCTCGCAAGTGCGCTTGTTTAAAGTCACTAAGCTTTACTTTTAAAACCCTTAGGCATTGGGGTCAACAAGGAGTGAAATTGACATTCCTGCTCCTTTCTTGACGAACATGGTGCTTGCTCCAGCTTGTAGCACCTTCTTCTTCTTCTTAGACCTCTTTGGTGGCTCAGCTGTAGGCTCCAAAACCTTGAGTCCATCAAACATGGCTAGAAGACTCTCACCATCAAAGCTTGCCCTATCATACTCATTGTGATCAAGGAATTCCTTCTCATTCATCACCACAAGAGTGAGCCCATCATTTGCTACTTAGGTGGTCCCTCTTCAGCCTCCTTAGTGTCACATGTGATTGTTGCACAAAGGCTCAAAACAGAAGGTTTCATAGGGTAGAAAACCCTAGCATGCATCCACATTCTTGAGGATCACCCTCTTGTTGATGAAGTCCAGGCTCGCACCAGCTATGTTGAGGAAGGGTGTCCCTAGAAGAAGAGGTAGCCTTGCTGCTTGAACCATGTGATATAGTCATATATTTCGCATATTTAGCATGCATTTAGAATAGGTTTTTCATGCATACATCATTCATAATAGGCTAGTTTGCATCATTTATCTTATTTTAAGTCCTAGAACACTTTGCATTAGCATTTGCATGGTTTCTTGCATATTTGCATCTTTTTCAGGTTGTTTAGAGTACTTGGAGCTATGATGGATGCTGAGCATTGACAAGAAGATGAAAGAAGAGCCTAGGAGTTGGCGGGAATCAAGGGAAAACTTGGANCTTTAGATCTAAACCCTTAAACCTCCCTATCCCCCTCGGCCTCAAACCTTAAGGTTCCTACTCGCAAACATGATTAACGTTAAAAAAGAAGAAGATTAAACTTAAAAAGACGAGTACTTGATTATCAAAGCTAAAAGTGCGATTACAAAAGCTTAAAACCTTAACAATGGTGGCTAGAACAAAATAGGAAGATGACAAAAAGCATAAAAGATAAGATATCCCAAAAATGAAGGGTTTTAGCTATTTATAGCAAAAGAGGATTGGTCCCCCCAGAAAAGGACAAAACGTGAGCTGGCGGATAAGGAGGCACGCCTAGAGAAAAGAGATCAAGCTGAGTCATCGATCTCTCACCCGATCTTGGACTGGGAACGAGCTAACTTGCCCGATCATCGGGTCGTTTCAATGTGGCAATCGACCCTCTTGCTCGATCCTTGGGTCGTTCTGATCATGATTTATCCTTGGATCCGATCTTCACTCCGTTCTTTCTGGTTGATGTCTTCGGGTCTGTACAGTCGCACGACCATCTTGGTCGATCTAAGGCCCGTTCTTCTTCCTTGAAACGATCTAAGTACCTCGATCTTCTGGTCGATCTCGTCTCGAACGACCTACCTAGCTCGATCTTCTCCTCGATCTCAATGCATGTTCGCTTGTCCGAACTACTCCAAGTGTCCACAAGCTCCCCTTTGATCCTCAACATGTCCACACATCCTCCATAGCTCCAATGTACTCGAAACAACCTGAATATGATGCGAATATGCAAGAAACGTTCAAATGCTAATGCAAACATGTCTAAAACCTAAAAAGGGACAAAAGCTATAATAAACCTAAGTATGAGTGCAAAAGTACATAAAAACTATCCTAAATGAGTGCTAAATATGTGAAATATATGAGTATATCATTCCACAATTTTATTTTTATGTCTCTCTTGTAACCAAAACTCTTAGTCTTTTCGCCATTAAAGCTTGTTTCAAAAGCTTGAATCTTTTATGATATTTTGAAGTTATCAATTCTTGTTTCATAGCATTTTCTTGTTAAAGCTTCTTCCTTTTCTTGTTTTTGACTATCTTGCAACCCATGAGTCACCTTCTTATACTTATGGATCTTGAGGTTTCTCTAATGGCGTGTGAGTAGTCCCTTTAAGGGTTTTGATGAGTTAAAGAAACCAAGGGATTCTCGGATTTAGATTTCTTGCTTAGCTAGAACATAAAGTTAGATTATCAATGCTTAGCCTAGCTTGATCATCTAGTCTAAAGACTATAAACAGCTTGACACGAACGCCCCGTGCTTGCTTAGTCGGAACCATAAACAAGAGTTTGATTCCTTAGGCTCAGATGAACCATCCGTCTAAGGTTCTTACGGTCTAATAGGGACTTTTTAGCATGCTTGTTTCTTCTATTGTACCGCTAAGCGAGAGCTAGTCTATGGTGATAGAGATTCAAAGAGTTTAGACCCAAACACCATGGGCTGAACGATTTGTGGATCCCTTTACCTAAGAATCATCATCTAAGACCAAGTCTTGATGTGATTTAAAAGCTTTAGCTTGATAAGCAATCCGAGAGTCACCTAGTTCACAAAACCCATCTAATCCTTCTTTTATTTATAAATCTTATCTTTTTACCGTTTAAGTGACTACTTCTTGCTCAAGTAGTTTAAAGTTTACATATTTATAATCTTGAGTGACACAAGATCTAGTCTTTAGGCTTTTCCAGTAGTAAAGTCTCAACCTTTAATCATTTCTAGCTTGACTTATGACACCGATATGACCGATCAGTCCACTAAACATTCCCAAATGGATTGATACCCCATACACTATACTGTAAACAGTTATAAGTGGTGGGTCATTAACCTAGTAGAGAAAAAACCTATTTACCAGTTCCCAAAAATAACTACCAAGGGAACAATCAAGGAAACCAAGGAATTTTCAGTCCAAGCAGGGTCCTCCACCGGGTTTTGCACAAGATTTGGATGTGAGGACTGTTCTACAACAAATCCTCTAAGGTCAAGCAAGTAGTGCTATGGATGTGAGTAAGAAGATGGCCGAAATTCACAACAAGGTGGATTGTTCTTACAATGACCTCAACTCCAAGTTTGACACTTTGAGCTCCAAGGTTAAGCAAATGGAGAATAACAAAGGCATTGCTTCCTCATCTACACGAGCTCAAGCTTCTTTGCCCGGTAAACCCGAACCAAACCCCAAGGAATATTGCAATGCTATCTACTCTATTGATGAGGAAGAGTATGAGCGTTTAGTAGCTAAATTTGAGCAACTATTTGAGTGTCCTAATGATGAAACTATATTCAATGAGGACATTGAAGTTCAAGTTGGGGAGGCGGTCATTGAGAATGACCATTTGGTTGTTGCTAAACCAATGGGTAAAAGAGAGCTTGATGAGGATGTGATCTCTACACAAGCAATTATTGTTGAAAAGGAAAAAGAAGTGGCTAAGAAGACTGAAGTTGAGGCTCATGATCTCCTTGCCTACAAGCTACCACTCCCCTTTCCCGAGCCGGTGTTGACTAAGGCACAAAAGAAGGTACTCTCAAGCTTTAAAGGGAGTATGGAGAAAGTTGGTGAACCGTTGCCCAAAGTGGAGAGTTTGTATAGCATCCGCGACCAGAAATTCTGATTATGGTCGTTTGGGTCATGGGATGGCCGATGTATATACGTTCTGATTCGAGTGAGGTTTGACTGTGTTCGTGTAAAAATGTGTGTACTGTGACTGTGTCCGTGAGGTTATGGATTGTACCGTGACTGTGTTCGTGAGGTTATGGACTATAGCCGAGTAAAACTGTGGATATTGTCGAGAATTTGATTAAGTGTCGGGATAATCCATGGGCTGTGGGTTTAGTCGGTAAAAAGTGGGATATAGCCGAGCGGCTATAACCGAGATATAACCGAGGCGCATCGACTATAACCGGGATATAACCGAGGCGCATCGACTATAACCGGGATACCTAGGTTTTCGAGTATAAAAGGTGATTTCTGCAACTATTGTCGAGGCGGCCGCATTGTCACAGAAAAGGACCGTGAAAAAGAGAGTTTAGTCGAGAGAGTTCGATGATTGGCAGAGTGTTCCGAGGGATAGTCGAGAGTTATGTGATTCTAGTCGACGATGTTCGACGGCGATGTTGCTATAGTCGATCCGCGATAGAATTAGCCGGGGAGTGTTTGTCCGTAGTCGAAGAAATCCTAACTATAGCCGAGAGAGTTCGACCGCATCCGAGAGATTGTCCGAGCGTTTCCGACTATCGTCGAGAGACCGCGAGTTTTGTTCGATCCAATCCGATAATTCTTTCTGATTTGGGGTTTTACCGAGAGAGGGATCGAGTTATCCGCCGAGAGATAGCCGAGAGAATTCGACTATATCTGAGAGATAGCCGAGAGATAGTCGAGCAGTTCGGCTATATCCGAGAGGAAGCTGACTGGATCAGGTTTCTACCGAGAATATCATGACCGTGGTCATGAGAAATATGGATATGGTCTGGGAGATCATGAACTGGGCTGACTGGTGATCAAGATTGATCGTGACTGGAGTGTCTGGCGATCGGGTGGATCGTTTTCTGGCGATCGGGTGGGTCGTGTTCTAGTGATCGGGTTGATCGTGTCTGGCGATCAGTGTGGATCGTGTCTGGCGATCAAGAGGACCGTGTCTGGACGTGCAAGGGATCAGCGATCCGAGCCGTCTCTCTTTTGTACTTGGTCATGTGGGGATGATTGGTTGAGTGACTAAGTACAGGGGGGAGATGTGTTTGTGGGTTGGCCAGCACAGTGGCTGGGTCAGAATGAGCGTGTTTGTAGTTGTGAATGAGGTTTGGACGGTATGGGACGTTCATGGATCATGCGGAGTGGCCAAGGTATGGTTTAGCTGACGCTTGATATTGTGATTCTAATGCGTAGTTAGTTAAGCCGTGAATGAGTAAGATCATGGGATGGACTTTGTTAAGTTGTTAGATGGAAGGAATGTATTAAACTTCATCTAGGATATCGGTTAGAAAGGCAAAATTTTACTGTGGTCCGGCTGCGGGTTAGGAAATTCGGGTCGGGGCACCACAGTTTGTCACAAGTCAAGGGTCAAATAAGGTTCATCAAGGATATGCTTGCCAACATAGAGAAGGTTGAAAAGAGCTAATAGAGGGTCTAATTTCATCAAGCACGATAAGGAATGAGTCCAAGGTTATCCTTGTCGTAAACTTTGAGCCTTTGTGGGACAATCACATGTGACACTAAAGAAGCTGAAGAAGGACCACCTAAAGGGCAGCTGATGGGTCTCACTAGTGTGATGATGAGTGAGAATGAAACCCTTGATCACAATAAGTATGATGGGCCAAGCTTTGATGGTGAGAGTCTTCTAGCAATGTTTGATGGGCTCAAGATTATGGAACCTATAGCTAAGCCACCAAAGAGGTCTAGGAAGAGAAGGAAGGTGCTGCAAGCTGGAGCAAGCACCATGTACATCAAGAAAGGATAAGGGAAGCCAATTCCACTCCTTGTTCACCCCCATGCCTAAGGGTTTGAAAAGTCAAGCTTAGTGACTTTAAACAAGCGCACTTGGGAGGCGTTCCCATGCCTGTCTTCGTATATATTTGCACTTTTTAATTCAATAATGTGTTTTCTAGTTTTGTGGATGACAGATTTGAATCAAGGAAGTTGGGGCAAGAGCAAAAGCTTGCCAAGAAAATTTTGGCGCTGTATCGAGCTACTAAGCTCGATACAGCTTTTACAGGGATCTCGGAGGAGCCGTATCAGGCGTTTGTATCGAGCCACTAACCTCAATACGAACTCGACCCAGGGATTTTCAACATCCGTGTCGAGCATCTGTATCGAGGTACATAGCTCGATACAGTTCTAAAACCCGCGTCTGCAAGTGTATCGAGCTATGTATCGACCTACTAAGCTCGATACGCTCCTTTTTCAAGTAATTCAACAGGGTTTGACCGGTTTAATTTACTCGAATTAAACCGGTTCTCTCCTCTTCTTCTTCCCCAAACACGAAATAGCCCCCCTTCACACACACACTTGCGATTTTTGGCTTTTCCTCTCTCAATTTTCAAGCAATCTTAGTGATTTCAAGTGCCTCTTGCTAGATTTCTTGGGCTCTTATTGATTCTAAGTCAATCTCGCTCATCCCCTCACTCGCTCACGAGGTAAACAATCCAAAACTAAGTTTTTCATCTTTTGCTCTAATGGTGGAAAATTTGGGGATTTTTGCATTAGGATGTTCGAATTGATTGTTTATGGCTTGGGCAATGCTTGATTATGGTTAGGGAGTAGATTTCGATATACTAGGATTTACATGGTTAGTTTTCAAAAATTTGACAATGAGGGTTCATTGTAAGAAAATCCAAATTAAACTCTTGAACCTTGTTAGATTTTGGGGCTTTTACTTGGATTTGTTTGCATTAATCTTGCTTATGGATTCCCAATAGATAGCACTCGATTTTGGACAATTTGAAAATTAGTGTGTATTTGAGAGGACATTCGAAAATGTGGCACTTGATCTTGTTTGAAGCTTGTGTAATGCCATTGTTAGTTGATAAAAATGAGTTACTTACTTTCTTTACAAGCTTTGTCTCTCTTGTAGGAACAATGGGAAGAACTAGATGAGAGCATACAAGCCAAGGAGCAAGCTCTCAACCAAGATCATCAAAGAGGCAAGGGAAGAAGAAAGTGGTTGAGGACCGAGAGGTTGGAAGTGAGGATGAACAGTTGGTACTTGGATCAAAGAAGAAGGCCACCACGAGAGCTTCAAAGGTTAAATCAAAGGCCACACAAGAGGTGTCTAAGAAGAAGCTCAAAGGCCACACAAGGCATTCATGGGTATGCGATTCAAAGCGACGAATTACCCGCACGAGTAGCGTTGCGAGTCTTGGAGATTTTTGAGGACTTCCAAACCCTATTCTCCAACATGGGTTTGAAAAATTTTATCACCATGGCCTATCCCGCTTACAAGCAGGAAACGTGCGAGTTCCTCTCATCCCTCACCGCTCACTTCTACTATGAAGGGGAGGATTCATCACCGCTTGATGGTCACAGCTACATAAAGTTCAAGATCCATAGGACCATCTACACAATGTCCTTCCGCCAACTAAATGAGATCTTTGGTTTCAGAGAAGGAGAAAGGGGAACAAAGATGCTCACCGTTGATGAATGTGAGTTGAAGGGCTTGTGGGAAACAATCACGGTTGGGAACTTCAAACCGGGGGGAAGCACGGGGACTAGGATAAGGCATTCGGTGTTAAGATATTCACACAAAGCTCTTGCTCACCCCTTCTATGAAAGGAAGGAGACCGGGAAAGTTAGCCAAGAGGAGCTCGAGCTGTTAGATGTGGGTCGTTCCAAGTTCATCGGGTTTCACACAAGAGGAGGCACAAGAGTCCGAGGAGATAGGTTGGAAGCTGGTATGGTTAGCCTATTGGTTAGCAAGTTGCTCTCCTACCTATATTGGGTTGTCTTGGTGAAGGACAAGGATCCCGAGCTTAGCATCGGCGGGATCATAACACCGATTCTCGAGGCTTGTGGACATCAGCTAGGGATGGATGGCCTTGACCCCAAGTGGATGGACATCTTCTACCTTGGAAGGAATATATTTCTCTCGTGAAAGTTAGGCCACCGGTTTGCCTACAAGTTCGCGGTAGACACAAAGACCGAGGCCAAGATTTGTCTCTCGAACGCGCGAGCCACCTCGTTTCAAGACATCTCGCACATCAACTTTTTTCCCCATATGACGACCTCTACAATCCCGCTGTCAATCAGCCTCTCCACTCCATTGCCAAGAAAGGGACATTTGACTTTGACCCAACCCAAGTTCTTGAAGAGGAAGAAGAAGTGGAAGATGAGGACGAAGCTCCGAGCCCGGTTTATGGTAGTGTGAGATACTACTTCCCCTCTTGCATAGACCCGATGTCAAGCCCGACATTGAGAGAAGCCCACGCACACATTGGTCTTCTCAAGAGGTGGAACAAGTACCAAGACCGGGCCATTAAGAAGCTCGGCGAAACGGTGAAGGATTTGAAAAGGACGGTCAAAGGGCTAAAGGCCATCATCAAGGGAAAGTCCTCCACAAGGGCTAGAGAAGAGGGCACAAGCGGTGTGGCAGAGGAAGAAGCTAAGGGAGAGAGCGAAATGGACCTTGATAGGCGCCATTC
>JAHZTW010000006.1:22610803-22657112 GCA_020283515.1 Alliaria petiolata
TAAAGGGAAAATAAGAACACAAAACACAAAATTAAATCTCTCAACCTCTCCCCCAAACTTAAATTACACAGTCCCTTGTGTAATAAAAGTTCAAGAGAGACCATCAACAAGAAATAAAATTCAAAAATCCAAAAATGCATGATATATACAAGGTTTTGGAATGGTGTACCTTGGAGCTTGTTGTGGTTAGGCCTGAGATCGAGCAGCTAGGTCATTGTTTGGGATCTCCATTTCCCTTGTTCCTGCTCACACACACTCAAAAGGATAATTTAGAACAAAAATAAAAACTATATACACAAGGATAGACATGGGATTGCCTCCCAAGTGCGCTTTGTTTAAAGTCTTTTAGCTTGACTTTCCTTACAAAATTTTTTAGGCTGGCTTAATGGTGAAGTGGGTGGCTGGAGATGTGAATGAGTGTGAACCTCGTGGCATGTCCATGGTGTAGATAGTGGACAGCATCTCTTGCACCCGTGCTTCATCCTTCTCCAAACCGGGTGGAAGCATGCTTCTTGCCTTTGTGAATGGTTTTGGCATTCCTTTGCACCTGACTTCGTACTCAATGGAATCTCCTTTGAGTTCCAATGGATGTAAACTCAAAGTGTCCCTTGGCACAGCACGTCCAGTACCAATCTCATCCTTAGCTTTCTCAAGCAATCTCACCAACTCCCCTTTACCCTTTCCTTTCTTGTTTGGTGGTTCCTTCTTGGTGGTTACTTCTTCTTCATGGCTAAATAGCATCATCATTGACTCACCATCAGTCTCTTCCTTAGCAGTAGACTCGACCCTATGCACGACCTTATCCTTGCTTTTACCCGAGACAAAACGTTTTTTTGCCTTGGCCGCATGCTTGTCTGGCAAGCTCTTTGCTAGTTGCTTGTTTCTTAAATCTTGGGCTTCCAAACGCCTTTTCAAGTCAGCTTCCTCTCTAATATTCTTACAAAGACGTTCCTCTTGATCAAAAGTGTCTTCCTCAGCTTCCATCATTCCACAAAACTTTGCTAAAGGAGGTGTGATCTTGTATGAAACCAAGTGACTCACATTCTTTAGGATGACCTCTTCTTTAGCAAAATCAAATGATGCGCCTACAGTGCTGAGGAATGGTGTACCTAGAAGAATAGGGATCTTGGCCTTGTCTATATCCATATCCATGATCACAAAATCAGTTGGCACCAAGCAATTCCCAACCTTCACCGGATAGTCTTTTACCAAACCAAGAAGTTTCTTTGTAGACCCATCTCCAAAAGTGATCTTGGTAGGATGCCAATCCATACTCCTTATTCCAACTCTCTTGGCCATGTCAAGAGCCATAACACTCACTGTGGAACCTGAATCACACATAGCATCTTGAACCTCTAAATCGTCTAGCTTGCACACAATTGAGAATTTTCCCGGATTGTTGTGCTTTGTCAAAGTTTTGAGCTCATCAATTGCTGCAATGTGCTCTGTTGTAGGCTCCTGGATCTGCTCTTGCTCCTCAGCACATGATTCTTTCATCAGCAAAACTTCTTTAACCGGTTTGTTTGGAGCATCATGGTGGATGTTCTTGCAAATCCCCCCCAAACTTGGCCTTTCAATGACCACATTGAGACTAGAAGCGTCATTGGAGTGGATGTCAGTCTCATACTCATCTTCATACAGTGGTGGAGTCACGTCATCAAGAGTGGTGGTGTCCTCTTNACCAAACCAAGAGGTTTCTTTGTAGACCCATCTCCAAAAGTGATCTTGGTAGGATGCCAATCCATACTCCTTATTCCAACTCTCTTGGCCATGTCAAGAGCCATAACACTCACTGTGGAACCTGAATCACACATAGCATCTTGAACCTCTAAATCGTCTAGCTTGCACACAATTGAGAATTTTCCCGGATTGTTGTGCTTTGTCAAAGTTTTGAGCTCATCAATTGCTGCAATGTGCTCTGTTGTAGGCTCCTGGATCTGCTCTTGCTCCTCAGCACATGATTCTTTCATCAGCAAAACTTCTTTAACCGGTTTGTTTGGAGCATCATGGTGGATGTTCTTGCAAATCCCCCCCAAACTTGGCCTTTCAATGACCACATTGAGACTAGAAGCGTCATTGGAGTGGATGTCAGTCTCATACTCATCTTCATACAGTGGTGGAGTCACGTCATCAAGAGTGGTGGTGTCCTCTTCAAGAGCTTGAATAGCTTGGCAATACTCCTTAGGATTTGTTGCACCTTTGTCCGGTAGAGTTCCTTGGCTGGTTGAAATAGCTTTGCCTTTCTCAATCTGCTTAATCTTGGTGTTAAGGCTTCTGATTTGTGAAGCTAACTCAGTACAAGAATCGTCCATCCTAGCATTGATTTCAGCAAACTTCAAATAAGCCAATGCTTGGCCTTGAAAAAGTTATTTGAACATAGCGTGGAGAGGATCATGAGTTGGAGCTTGGACTTGTTCTTGCTGTGACACAAAACCAAGATGTCCATAAGGCTTGTTCCCTTGTTGTTGGCTTTGAAAGTGGCCTTATCCTTGCCCTTGATATGCATCCGGATTTGCACAAGCAAAGTGCACTTGTTTTTGACTTGCAAGCAACATCATGTAAATTTTCTTATGGAGTGACTTGAGCTCCTTCCTGTGTTCTTCAAGCTCACAGCCCCTTGTTGCTCTCTCATATTCCTCTGAATAATTTCCATCACTCAAAGCCAAATTTTCAATGAGTTCCATACCCTCGTTCACCTCTTGTCCAAGGAAGTGTCCTTTGCTTGCGGTGTCCAATACCATGCGAATCTTTGGCAAAGCTCCACGGTATAAGGTACTCAAGAGTGACTCTTCTGTGAAGCCATGATGTGGGCACTGAAGTGTGTAGCTCCTAAACCTTTCCCAAGCTTCATTGAAGGTTTCATGTTGCTGTTGAGTGAAACTAGAAATTGCATTCCTCAAACTAGTTGTTCTTGAGCTTGAGAAGAATTATGAAAAGAAAGCTTTCTTGCAATCAGTCCAAGGCGTGATAGTGCCTTGTGGGAGTGTCCTCTCCCAATGCCTAGCCTTGCCTCCAAGAGAAAATGGGAACGACCTTAGCTTGAAGCAATCTTCGGATACACCATTGATCTTGATCAAATCACAAAGTTGATCAAAGGTGTCAAGATGGTCAAGGGGGTCTTCAATTGACAAACCATGAAACTTGCTGTTTTGGATCATAGAGATGAAGTGTGGCGTGATCTCAAAGCTTGTATCCAGGACTGGTGGGGGAGCAATGCCAAAACGGTTGTGATGCATGCTTGGCGCATCACAAGCACCTATGATCCTCTGTGATCTATGTGCGAGGTTGGGGTTTCCATTACCCCAACCTTGAGCACCCTGTAGTGCAGCATTAAGACCTACTGCTGGAGCTTCATCATGCTCTTGTGGAGCACCAAAAACCGCTTGTGTATTTGCCATAGCTGGATGGCCAACCTCTTGAACTTGTGCTCTCTCTTTTCTCAACCTTGTACTTTCAAGTAGTTGAATATTTTCTAGAGGGTCGAACAGGTGGTTGTTCCCTCTAGACCTCAGTATTAGGTACCTGAAAACACAAGCAGCAGAGTAGAGAGATTAGTAACCAAAATAAAAAAAATAAAAACTTAGTTTCTACTAACCTCCAAATCCTAAATCTCTCAACATAAACCCAAGTTAGCAACGGCGCCATTTGATAACTAGCTTTTTACAGTGATTATCAAATCATAAAGCTTGTCTATGTCATTGCAATACTTCAGGTTGTCAATACAAGTCAGGTTGTTGAAAGATACCAAGAATACAAAAGCTCAAGTAAAGCTAAGCAGATTCAGGTTAAATGGTGAAACAAATCGAAATAAACTACTATCAGCTACTATAAAACCTTGAAAACTATTTTAAAATCCCGACCAAGGGGTTACACTACTTCTAGACTACTTCTGAATGATTAAACGACCGAGCTAGTAATTTTAGAAAATCCAAATCTAAAACCGGAAAAACTAGAAAATTTCTAAAAACTAAAGACAAATTTTAAAAACTAGTAACTAAATTCCAACGACTACTGGATGATTACTAAACTAAAGAGCACTACTTTAAGCAATTTCTAAAATATTAAGACTAGCAAAAACACGACTTTAGGAATTTTAAAGATCCTAATGCAAGTATTAAGCTAAAAAGAGGTAATTAGAGTGAAAAGATTCAAACTTTGGAACTACAAATTGATTGACTTTAAGATTTCAAAAGCTGAAGGCAGATTCAAGGTTGAGGGTCATGTTTAGAGAGGTTCAAGATTCGAATTTGGGTACTAAAAATATAGATCTACACATTTAGTGCTATCTCTAGGCCTTAGGAAGATTGGATCTAGATTCATCCATGGTGTGTGGTATAAATCCCTTCTTCATCCCTTCCTCCTAACCCATGATGTTTGGTGGAAAGAAATGATGAAGAGCATAAAGCAAAGATCCTAAAACGTGGTCTAACTAGCTCCCTAAGTATCCATGGCATTTGGGAAAGGATGAGCTAGTCTCTTGGATTTGGGCTTTAGGGTTTTCCTAAGTCTTTTTGAGATAAGGAAATTCCTAGAATCAAATAGATCTTTCTCAAGAGTCTCTAGGCTTTGAGCCATCCAAATCCAAGAAGAGATTAGATGAAGAACAAGTAAAACCCAAGTTAAAACCTTTTAAACCTCCCTAATCACCCCAACCTTAAACCCTTGGAGATTTACTCACAAGACATGTTTGAACCACTCTTAAAAATAAGTTTAGAGTTGTTAAACATGTAAGGCTAAGCAAGATGAAATATTTAAGCAAGAAAACGAAATACTTCAAATTAAAACTCAAGATTTGAATTACAAAACTAAAGAAAGCTTAAAAGTACAACTATGGAGGAGAGAAATAAAACTAGATCTAAAAATGTAGGTGACAATCAGAATATTTCGTGTGTGGGCTTATTTGTGGATCATAAATCTTATCTTATTCACCAATGGTCCCCTCACTACAAGCCAAAAATAGGTTGGCAAAAGTTTAAAAACAAAAGAAGAGGGAAGGAGAGTTTGACTAGGGATCGAGCTACTCAATCGATCTAGGGCTCGATCTGTTCCTGAATTGAGTGGATGGTTCGATTGTCCCGCTCGATCTGATGTTAATCGAGTGGCTGGGTCGATCCTTGGCTCGATCGTCGGGTGAATCGACCACGCCTGGTCGATCTTCTGCTCGATCCACGGCTGGAACGACTTGGATAGTCGATCTCCTGTTCGATCTCAGCCTCACTTCTTTTGGCCGAGCTTGCACTTGATTCCCAGCAACTCCTAAGCCTTTCTTGCACCTTCTTCTCCATGCTCAGCATCCACCAAGGCTTCATGTACACCATATTACCTGAAAATGATGCATATATGCAAGAAATATGCAAATGCTAATGCAACATGTCCTAAGACCTAAAATGGAACAAAAGATATAATTAGTCTAAATATGAATGCAATAGTGAATGCAAAACTATCCTAAATGAGTGCTAAAACATGCTAAATTATGAGTATATCAAAAGGCATCAAAGAACTACTAACTAGGGCATTGAATTGATTACATGAATTGTTATTCTACAAGGATAAGTCCATCATTGCTCCCAATTCATATGAGTGCAAACCTATATGAATTGCAACTAGACTCAATCCTAACATGCAAATTCAACATCTAAATGACTTTCTTTTTTGGAAACTTTTCAAATTTGTCGTTTTTTTTTCTATGCCTTATATGAAATGCATGAGACTCAAAATGTATAAAAGAAAATAAGACTCACAAAACACAATGTCAAATCTCTCAACCTCTTCCCCAAACTTAAATTACACAATCCCTTGTGTAATAAAAGTCTAAGGAAGACCTCAGTCAATATGACAAAATACAAACGAGAAATTCTAAAGGAAATATTTACAAAGGGAGGTGGAGGTACCTCAAAACTGTGCGGATGAGGAGGAGAGCCTAAACACAGTGACTGGCTACTTGAGGACAGAGAACGGCTCGACTTTCTCTTCCCTGGGCGCGCTTCGTGGAAGGAGGAGCGAGGTGGATCCTCATGGACAGCTTCCCTTTGCTGCACATGGAAGGAGTGCCTCCTATCAAGCTTCATTTCGTCCTCTCCCTCAGCCTCTTCCACATTTGCAGCCTCTTGTCTAGCCCTTGTGGAGGATGAACCCTTAATGATGGCCTTTAGCCCTTTAAACGTTTTCTTCAACCCCTTCACAGTCTCACCTTGCTTCTTAATGGCTCGGTCTTGGTGCTTGTTCCACCACTTGAGAAGGCTAATGTGAAGGTGAACTTCTCTCAAAGCCGAGCTTGGCATCGGGTCAATGCACGAGCTGAAGTAGTATCTCTCACTGCCATAAACCGGACTTGCAGCCCCTTGCTCTTCTTCCTCTACTTCCTCTCCCTCGGGAATTTGGTTAGGGTCAAAGTCGAATGTCCCTTTCTTTGCAATGGAATCAAGAGGAGGGTTAACCGCCAGGTTGTAGAAAAGATCATACGTGGGAACAAATTCGATGTTGGAGATGTCTTGGAAGGATTCAAAAAAATTCCCATTCGGGACCATTTATTTTTTTCAAACGGGTACGCGAAGGGTAAGGGAAGGGAACGGGAATGAGATCGGGTACCCGAACTTCCCGAATTTATCAAATTTTCTCGAATTTTCCCAAATTTTCCCGAAATTTCCCAATTTTCCCGAAATTTCCCAATTATCCCGAATTTTCTCAAATTTTTCCCCAATTTTCTCAAATTATCCAAAATAATTACCTGTTTGGGAAAAGATTTTACGTAAGGGAATTTCCCGAACCCGTCCCGTTCCCGTCTTATTTTTATGGATTCCCTTTTGGGAATTATTTTTTAATTCCCAAATTTCCCGTTCCCGTTCCGGACCCGTAATTTCCCGTCCCGATACCCGAAATTTTCAGGGCTAGTCTTCACTGCCAGGCTGTATCGAGCTTAGTAGCTCGATACTAAGCTCGATACACTTCTAAAAATCCTCTACTTCTCATTTGGCCACTCCTCTTCCTCCTCTTGATCATCCATCTCTCCATATGGTCATCCAAGCCTCCAAAATACCTAATAAGGACTCAATATGTACAAATATGCGACAACCTAAGCTAAAACTCACTAAACTCTAATATGAATGCAAATGGGACTAAAAGTGACTAAATGATTGCAAAAGTAGATATAAAACTATCCTAAATGAGTGCTAAAACATGCTAAATTATGAGTCCATCAGCTCCTCCAAACTTACCTTTTGCTTGCCCTCAGGCAAACAAACATTACAAGTCTAAGAGAGAGGCGTGAAGGTGGGAGCTCAATATCCAAGAATGCCAACAAAAACAATTAACTCAATGTCCTAGTTCTTAATATTAAGATGCATTTGAATTCATCCTACTCTAAAAGAGTTAGCCATACTCATCTCAACAATCAAATGCACAAAGATCTCAATCTAGATAAGTCTCCCAATCAAACCAACTCTTTAACATTCGTTAATTTTCAAACCGCGAATCATGACAATGCAATGCATGTGAATTCATTTGGCTAAGGGATTAGGATTTGATATAAAGATGATCTCAATTCATGTGGCTTTCATTTCAAATGCGGGTTTCACTCAAAAAGGATTGAACTTCATGCATAATGCTAAAGGTAAAAGACAAGTGATGCATACAAGACTAGACTCTCATCTACCCGGAATGCTATCAATGGTCCTAAACCCCTCTCATTCATTCTTTTAAAGCTCACTCAACCCTCTAAAGATACCCTTTATCTCCCAAGGCTCTTTGTGCCTTGCTAAACCCATGAATATCATAAACCACTTCTTATTTTTGTATAGCACTAAGGAGAAACTTCTTCAACCTTTAACTTATAGTGAATAGTGTGATCTTTTAACAACTTATCTCTTCTTTTTATTTCTAGGTACTCTTTGTTTTCTTTGGTCTTTTTTTGCTCTTTTGATATTTCTTTTCTTTTCTTAATACAACCTAACACTTTTCAAACTTAGAGCTATACTTTTTAAACACAAGATCCACCATTTCAAACTATGCTTCCCTTACTTTCCGACAAGCCTTTTTCATCCCTTTTTTTCTACTCATTTTCCACAACTCAACATGCCAAGATGCAAGCATACAATTTCAATTTCAAAACGACAAGTAATACCACGACTCAAACCCCAAGTCCTAAGCCTACCACTAGTCCCAAAATGAGAGAGCTAGAATCTACATGAGAGTCAAAACTTGTCGTCTCATACCTAACACTTTATTCTAAGTTCAATCAAAATAAGGTCTCACAAGCAATATCACTAGAACATTTGGCTTAAAAGGAGGTGAGGTAAGGTGGGAGTACTACTTGAGCTAGCAAGAGAGTGGCAAAGTGAGTAAGAAAGCTCAAATATGTATACAATCCACGAATTCACTTTCAATGCAAGGCATGATAATTAAATGTCAAGATTCGGTTCAAGTGAGTAGAGTTGGTTATAAAATTCATGACCCTATTTCGACCAAAATCTAGTGACAAGTGAAGTTGTCCAAGCATGGTTCTTCTTTACTTTCAAGATTTATTCAAAGGCATCAAATAACTACTAACTAGGGCATTGAATTGATTACATGAATTGGCATTCTACAAGGATAAGTCCATCATTGCTCCCAATGCATATCAGTGCAAACCTATATGAAATGCAACTAGCCTCAATCCTAATATGCAAATGCAACATCTAAATGACTTTCTTTTTTGGAAACTTTTCAAATTTTTCGATTTTTTTTTCTATGCCTTATATGAAATGCATGAGACTCAAAATGCATAAAATAAAAATAAGACTCACAAAACACAACGGCAAATCTTTCAACCTCTTCCCCAAACTTAAATTACACAGTCCCTTGTATAATAAGAGTCTAAGGGAGACCTCAATCAATATGACAAAATAGAAAAGAGAAATTCTAAAGGACATATTTACAAAGGGAGGTGGAGGTACCTCAAAACTGTGCGGATGAGGAGGAGAGCCTAAACACAGTGACTGGCTACTTGAGGACGGAGAACAGATCGGCTTTCTCTTCCCTAGGCGCGCTTCGTGGAAGGAGGGGCGAGGTGGATCCTCATGGACAGCTTCCTTTTGCTGCACATGAAGGAGTGCCTCCTATCAAGCTCCATTTCGTCCTCTTCCTCAGCCTCTTCCACATTTGCAGCCTCTTGTCTAGCCCTTGTGGAGGATGAACCCTTGATGATGGCCTTAGCCCTTTAACCATTTTCTTCAACCCCTTCACAGTCTCGCCTAGCTTCTTGATGGCTCGGTCTTGGTGCTTGTTCCACCTCTTGAGATGGCTAATGTGAAGGTGAGATTCTCTCAAAGCCGGGCTTGGCATCGGGTCAATGCACGAGCTGAAGTAGTATTTCTCACTACCATAAACCAGACTTGCAGCCCCTTGCTCTTCTTCCTCTACTTCCTCTTCCACGGGAATTTGGTTAGGGTCAAAGTCGAATGTCCCTTTTTTGCAATGGACTCAAGAGGAGGGTTAACCGCCGGGTTGTAGAGAAGCTTATACGCGGGAACAAAGTCGATGTTGGAGATGTCTTGGAACAAAGGGCTTTGTGTGCATACCGTAACACTGGATGCCTTATCAAGCTTCCCGCACTTCCTCCCAGTTTTAACTTCCCAACCGCAATTGTTTCCCACAAGCCTTTCAACTCACACTCATCAATGGTGAGCATCTTTATTCTCCTTTCACCCTCTTGGAAACCAAAGATCTCATTCAATAGGCGGAAGGACATTATGTAGATGGTCATATGGATTTTTAACTTGATGTAGTCATGACCATCTCTCGGTGGTGAATCTTCTCCTTCATAGTAGAAATGTGCGGTGAGGGAGGAAGGGAACTCACATGTCGCGAGCTTATAGGCGGGATAGGCCATGGTGATAATTAAACTTTGCCAAACCCATGTTGGAGAATAGGGTTTGAAAGTTCCCAAAGATCCCCAAAGCCCGAAGTGTCTGCTCATGGGGGTACTTCGTGCCTTTAAAGCGCATAGCCATGAAGGCTTTGAGAAGTTCCGCGGGCGTGAGCTTCTTCTTTAGGACTTCTTTTGTGGCCTTGGTTGGCCCCTTTGAAGCCCTCTTGGTACCCTTCTTATTTGACCCAAGCACCAACTGCTCCTCTTCACTTTCAACATCTTGATCCTAAACCACTTTCTTCTCCCCATGGCTCTTGGATGATCTTGCTTGTGAGCTTGCCCCTTGGGTTGTTTGACCTCCTTTAGTTCTTCCCATCGTACCTACAAGAGAAGCAAAACTTGTAGAGGGAGTTAGCAACTCATTTTGATCCACAAACAATAGCATTAAGCATGCAACTAACAAGATCAAATGCCACATTTTCGAAATCCACCCCAATTCCACACTTACCAAAATTTTGGCAAAATACAAAACTTTCAAATTTTCAAGTTGCCCGATTTCGAGTGCTATCAATTGGCAATCCATAAGCATGGTTAATGCAAGCTAATGCAAGTGTCACAAAATCTAATCCAAAATCTAACAAGGTTCAAGAGAGTAATTTGAATTCTCGCACTATGAACAGTAAGTGTCAAATTTTCAAAAATTAACCATGAAAATCCTAGGATAGCACTTGAAACATACTCCCTAACCATTATCAAGCAATGCCACAAACAACCAATTCGAACACCCTATACTATCAATCCCCAAATTTTTCACAATTAGAGCAAAAGAGAGAAAACTTGGTAATTGGATTGTTTACCTTGTAGATGAGTGCAAGGATGAACGAAAATGGCCTAAGAATTAAAACTAGCACAAGAATTCGAGCTAATGGCCCTTGAAATCATGAAATTTGCTTGAGAATTGAGAGAGAGAGAGAGAGAGAGAGCCAAAAATCGTGAAGGTATGAGGGGATTGGCAAAATTTTCGTTATTTGGGGAAGAAGAAGGGGGAAAACCGGTTTAATTCAATTAAACCGGTAAAACCCCGTTGACTTACCTGGAAAAGGAGTGTATCGAGCTATGTAGGTCGATACATAGCTCGATACACTTGCAGACGCAGGTTTTTAAAACTGTAAGTAGCTCAATACAAAATGTGAAAACTAGAATTGAAAGTGTCTCCAGCCAAAAATAGGTCTAAGGCCTTTTATACAAAAGAGGAAATGGTACCCACAAGACGCCAAAAATGAGTTGTCGGATAAGGTGAGAGATCGACCAGTGTTGTCGATCTCTCTCTCGATCGTGCGCATGGAACGTCCTCTTTTGCTCGATCGTCAGCTCGATCCAGTCGGATGGATCGAGTGCTTCTTTCGATCGTCTTGTCGATCATTTGGTGATCGAGTCGTGAACTCGATCTTCCTCTCGTTCTTCCTAGGCTTAAGTCCCATGTCCGTACACTTGCTTGATCGCCCTGGTTGATCTTGACCTCGATCTTCTTTCTTGGAACGACCCGAGTGTCTCGATCTTCTGGTCGATCTCATCTTGATCGACCAGCCTGGCACAATCTCTACCTCGATCTCGGTTCCTTTGTATCATGGCCGAGTTCCTCCAAGTGTCCATGAGCTCCTCTTTGATCCTTAGCATGTCCACGCACCCTCCATAGCTCCAGTGTGTCCAAAACAACCTGAATATGATGCAAGAATGCAAGAAACATACAAATGCTAATGCAAACATGTCTAAATCCTAGAATGGGACAAAAGCTACAAAAACTCTAAGTATGAGTGCAATATGAATATAATTATGTCCTAAATGCAAGCTAAATGTATGAAATATATGAGCACATCAAGTAGCCGTGTGGTCTAGGGTAATCTTGGCCTCCTACCCAATTTGCTTCCTCATGGCTTTGTTCTAGCTCCTCTAGAACATTCGTAGCCTCTCCCACAAAGTGCACATGCTTTTGATTAGCAAGCACGAGCTTATCAATCTTCTCATGGAGCAACTTCAACTCCCTCTTGTGTGACTCCACCTCAGATCTTCTAGGTGCTCGGTCATAATCCTCACTGTAGTTCCCCATTACTCAAAGCAAGGTTCTCTATTAGCTCCATACCGTGGTTACATCTTGGCCGAGAAAGTTGTCCTTACTCACCGTGTCGAATAGCATTCGAACTCTAGGCAATGCTCCTCTATAGATTGTGCTGAGCAAAGACTCTTCACTGAAGCCGTGGTGAGTACATTGGATTGTGCAATCCTTGAACCGTTTCATAGCCTCACTAAACGTCTCATTGCTCCTTTGCGTGAATCCGCTAATCTCACTTCTCAGCCGTGCAGTCCGTGTGCTTGAGAAGAATTTGGAAAGGAATGCCTTCTTGCAATCAGCCCATGAGGTTATGGTACCTTGAGGCAGGGTCTTCTCCCAATGCCGAGCTTTATCACCAAGTGAAAACGGGAACAATCTTAACTTGAAGCTATCCTCCGAAATGCCATTTGTCTTGATCATGCCACACACTTGCTCAAAGTTGTCCAAGTGCTCTAGAGGATCCTCCAAGGCCATACCGAGGAATTTGTTGTTTTGGACCATGGACACAAATCCGGGCTTGATCTCAAAATGGTTATTTTGCACCGGTGGAGGTGTGATGCCAAACCGATTGGTGTGGGTGTTTGGTGCATCATCCGCATCTATGTTCAGTGGTGGTTTTGGCCCATGGTGGGGGTTTCCATTGCCCACACCATGATCATCTTGTTGTGGATTAGCCTCGTCCTGATCAGCCATACCGTCTTCCACAAATTGTTCTTGTACCGTGTGATCTGTTTCTCTCCGCAAGTGTGCATTTCTGAGAAGGTGAATGTTTTTTAGTCTTGGAAGCTGATTGTTGTCCCCTCTAGAACTCAAATTCATGTACCTGAAAGCACACACAACTAGGTAGAAAGATTAGTGACAAAATTAAAAAGAAAAACTTAGTCTTGACCAAGTTCCAAATCCTAATGCTTTCATAATCCAATTTAGCAACAACGCCAATTGATAATTAGAGTTTTTTTTCTCTTTGCCAATACTCAACACTACTCATGTCATTGTAGTATTTGAGGTCAATCCAACTTGGATAGGAAAGGACACCAAGAATGCAAGAACAAGATTAATCTAATTCATATGCGAACTTTGATGGTTGAAATGGATTTCTAAAAACTACTTATGCAAGGTCAATAAATTCTAAATCACAACTACACTAAAGAACAATGCTTAAGGCAATTTCTAAAATTATATAGCAACTAAATATCAAAGCTTAAAGATTTAAAACTAGAAGTGCAAGTATTAAGAGGTCTCTAGCAACTTAACAACTAAAGATTGATTCTTGATTTATAAAATATGAAAGAAGGGTTCAAGGCCGAAGATTTTTTATAAGGGAGATTCAAGGTTAGGTCTGGGTTCTAGAAAGATAGATCTACTCATTACAAGAGCTAACTCTAAACCTAAGAAACAAATCTAAATCATCACACGGCTAGTGGCTCCGATTCTTCATCAAACCATTCCTTCCAAACTCATGGTTAGTGGAGGAGAGGATCGGTTGATGAGCAAGAAGGCTCCTTTCTTAACTTGGTTTAACTAAATCCTAATCTCCACCGTCGTGGCTTAAAAAGAGACAGTTTCTTGGTTGGGTTTATGAGATTCCTAAGCCCTCATGAGGTAAGGAAATCTCTAAGGACTCAAAGATCTCCATCGAGAGACTTTGACTTTAATCCCTCCAAACCAAGAAGAGTTAAGGATTATAAACATGCTAAACCTTTAGATCTAAACCCTTAAACCTCCCTATCCCCCTCGGCCTCAAACCTTAAGGTTCCTACTCGCAAACATGATTAACGTTAAAAAAGAAGAAGATTAAACTTAAAAAGACGAGTACTTGATTATCAAAGCTAAAAGTGCGATTACAAAAGCTTAAAACCTTAACAATGGTGGCTAGAACAAAATAGGAAGATGACAAAAAGCATAAAAGATAAGATATCCCAAAAATGAAGGGTTTTAGCTATTTATAGCAAAAGAGGATTGGTCCCCCCAGAAAAGGACAAAACGTGAGCTGGCGGATAAGGAGGCACGCCTTGAGATAAGAGATCTAGCTGAGTCTTCGATCTCTCACCCGATCTTGGACTGGGAACGTGCTAACTTGCCTGATCATCGGGTCGTTTCAATGTGGCTATCGACCCTCTTGCTCGATCCTTGGGTCGTTCTGATCATGATTTATCCTTGGATCCGATCTTCACTCCGTTCTTTCTGGTTGATGTCTTCGGGTCTGTACAGTCGCACGACCATCTTGGTCGATCTAAGGCCCGTTCTTCTTCCTTGAAACGATCTAAGTACCTCGATCTTCTGGTCGATCTCGTCTCGAACGACCTACCTAGCTCGATCTTCTCCTCGATCTCAATGCATGTTCGCTTGTCCGAACTACTCCAAGTGTCCACAAGCTCCCCTTTGATCCTCAACATGTCCACACATCCTCCATAGCTCCAATGTACTCGAAACAACCTGAATATGATGCGAATATGCAAGAAACGTTCAAATGCTAATGCAAACATGTCTAAAACCTAAAATGGGACAAAAGCTATAATAAACCTAAGTATGAGTGCAAAAGTACATAAAAACTATCCTAAATGAGTGCTAAATATGTGAAATATATGAGTATATCTTTCCACAATTTTATTTTTATGTCTCTCTTGTAACCAAAACTCTTAGTCTTTTCGCCATTAAAGCTTGTTTCAAAAGCTTGAATCTTTTATGATATTTTGAAGTTATCAATTCTTGTTTCATAGCATTTTCTTGTTAAAGCTTCTTCCTTTTCTTGTTTTTGACTATCTTGCAACCCATAAGTCACCTTCTTATCCTTATGGATCTTTAGGTTTCTCTAATGGTGTGTGAGTAGTCCCTTTAAGGGTTTTGATGGGTTAAAAGAACCAAGGGATTCTCGGATTTAGATTTCTTGCTTAGCTAGAACATAAAGTTAGATTATTTCTTGTTTATCATTCTCAATGCTTAGCCTAGCTTGATCATCTAGTCTAAAGACTATAAGCAGCTTGACACGAACGCCCCGTGCTTGCTTAGCCGGAACCATAAACAAGAGTTTGATTCCTTAGGCTCAGACGAACCATCCGTCTAAGGATCTTACGGTTCAATAGGGACTTTTTAGCATGCTTGTTTCTTCTATTGTACCGCTAAGCGAGAGCTAGTCTATGGTGATAGAGATTCAAAGAGTTTAGACACAAACACCATGGGCTGAACGATTTGTGGATCCCTTTACCTAAGAATCATCATCTAAGACCAAGTCTTGATGTGATTTAAAAGCTTTAGCTTGATAAGCAATCCGAGAGTCACCTAGTTCACAAAACCCATCTAATCCTTCTTTTATTTATAAATCTTATCTTTTTACCGTTTAAGTGACTACTTCTTGCTCAAGTAGTTTAAAGTTTACATATTTATGATCTTGAGTGACACAAGATCTAGTCTTTAGGCTTTTCCTGTAGTAAAGTCTCAACCTTTAATCATTTCTAGCTTGACTGATGACACCGATATGACCGATCAGTCCACTAAATATTCCCAAATGGATTGATACCCCATACACTATACTGTAAACGGTTATAAGTGGTGGGTCATTAACCTAGTAGAGAAAAAACCTACTTATCAGTTCCCAAAAATAACTACCAAGGGAACAATCAAGGAAACCAAGGAAATTTTCAGTCCAAGCAGGGCCCTCCACCGGGTTTTGCACAAGATTTGGATGTGAGGACTGTTCTACAACAAATCCTCTAAAGTCAAGCAAGTAGTGCTATGGATGTGAGTAAGAAGATGGCCGAAATCCACAACAAGGTGGATTGTTCTTACAATGACCTCAACTCCAAGTTTGACACTTTGAGCTCCAAGGTTAAGCAAATGGAGAATAACAAAGGCATTGCTTCCTCATCTACACGAGCTCAAGCTTCTTTGCCCGGTAAACCCGAACCAAACCCCAAGGAATATTGCAATGCTATCTACTCTATTGATGAGGAAGAGTATGAGCGTTTAGTAGCTAAATTTGAGCAACTATTTGAGTGTCCTAATGATGAAACTATATTCAATGAGGACATTGAAGTTCAAGTTGGGGAGGCGGTCATTGAGAATGACCATTTGGTTGTTGCTAAACCAATGGGTAAAAGAGAGCTTGATGAGGATGTGATCTCTACACAAGCAATTATTGTTGAAAAGGAAATAGAAGTGGCTAAGAAGACTGAAGTTGAGGCTCATGATCTCCTTGTCTACAAGCTACCACTCCCCTTTCCCGAGCCGGTGTTGACTAATGCTCAAAAGAAGGTATTCTCATGCTTTAAAGGGAGTATGGAGAAAGTTGGTGAACCGTTGCCCAAAGTGGTGAGTTTGTTTAGCATCCGCGACCAGAAATTCTGATTATGGTCGTTTGGGTCATGGGATGGCCGATGTATATACGTTCTGATTCGAGTGAGGTTTGACTGTGTTCGTGTAAAAATGTGTGTACTGTGACTGTGTCCGTGAGGTTATGGATTGTACCGTGACTGTGTTCGTGAGGTTATGGACTATAGCCGAGTAAAACTGTGGATATTGTCGAGAATTTGATTAAGTGTCGGGATAATCCATGGGCTGTGGGTTTAGTCGGTAAAAAGTGGGATATAGCCGAGCGGCTATAACCGAGATATAACCGAGGCGCATCGACTATAACCGGGATATAACCGAGGCGCATCGACTATAACCGGGATACCTAGGTTTTCGAGTATAAAAGGTGATTTCTGCAACTATTGTCGAGGCGGCCGCATTGTCACAGAAAAGGACCGTGAAAAAGAGAGTTTAGTCGAGAGAGTTCGATGATTGGCAGAGTGTTCCGAGGGATAGTCGAGAGTTATGTGATTCTAGTCGACGATGTTCGACGGCGATGTTGCTATAGTCGATCCGCGATAGAATTAGCCGGGGAGTGTTTGTCCGTAGTCGAAGAAATCCTAACTATAGCCGAGAGAGTTCGACCGCATCCGAGAGATTGTCCGAGCGTTTCCGACTATCGTCGAGAGACCGCGAGTTTTGTTCGATCCAATCCGATAATTCTTTCTGATTTGGGGTTTTACCGAGAGAGGGATCGAGTTATCCGCCGAGAGATAGCCGAGAGAATTCGACTATATCTGAGAGATAGCCGAGAGATAGTCGAGCAGTTCGGCTATATCCGAGAGGAAGCTGACTGGATCAGGTTTCTACCGAGAATATCATGACCGTGGTCATGAGAAATATGGATATGGTCTGGGAGATCATGAACTGGGCTGACTGGTGATCAAGATTGATCGTGACTGGAGTGTCTGGCGATCGGGTGGATCGTTTTCTGGCGATCGGGTGGGTCGTGTTCTAGTGATCGGGTTGATCGTGTCTGGCGATCAGTGTGGATCGTGTCTGGCGATCAAGAGGACCGTGTCTGGACGTGCAAGGGATCAGCGATCCGAGCCGTCTCTCTTTTGTACTTGGTCATGTGGGGATGATTGGTTGAGTGACTAAGTACAGGGGGGAGATGTGTTTGTGGGTTGGCCAGCACAGTGGCTGGGTCAGAATGAGCGTGTTTGTAGTTGTGAATGAGGTTTGGACGGTATGGGACGTTCATGGATCATGCGGAGTGGCCAAGGTATGGTTTAGCTGACGCTTGATATTGTGATTCTAATGCGTAGTTAGTTAAGCCGTGAATGAGTAAGATCATGGGATGGACTTTGTTAAGTTGTTAGATGGAAGGAATGTATTAAACTTCATCTAGGATATCGGTTAGAAAGGCAAAATTTTACTGTGGTCCGGCTGCGGGTTAGGAAATTCGGGTCGGGGCACCACAGTTTGTCACAAGTCAAGGGTCAAATAAGGTTCATCAAGGATATGCTTGCCAACATAGAGAAGGTTGAAAAGAGCTAATAGAGGGTCTAATTTCATCAAGCACGATAAGGAATGAGTCCAAGGTTATCCTTGTCGTAAACTTTGAGCCTTTGTGGGACAATCACATGTGACACTAAAGAAGCTGAAGAAGGACCACCTAAAGGGCAGCTGATGGGTCTCACTAGTGTGATGATGAGTGAGAATGAAACCCTTGATCACAATAAGTATGATGGGCCAAGCTTTGATGGTGAGAGTCTTCTAGCAATGTTTGATGGGCTCAAGATTATGGAACCTATTGCTGAGCCACCAAAGAGGTCTAGGAAGAGAAGGAAGGTGCTGCAAGCTGGAGCAAGCACCATGTACATCAAGAAAGGATAAGGGTTTGAAAAGTCAAGCTTAGTGACTTTAAACAAGCGCACTTGGGAGGCGTTCCCATGTCTATCTTTGTATATATTTGCACTTTTTAATTCAATAATGTGTTTTCTAGTGTTTGTGGATGACAGGTTTGAATCAAGGAAGTTGGGGCAAGAGCAAAAGCTTGCCAAGAAAATTTTGGCGCTGTATCGAGCTACTAAGCTCGATACAGCTTTTACAGGGATCTCGGAGGAGCCGTATCGGGCGTTTGTATCGAGCTACTATGCTCAATACGAACTCGACCTGGGGATTTTCAACATCCGTGTCGGGCATCTGTATCGAGGTACATAGCTCGATACAGTTCTAAAACCCGCGTCTGCAAGCGTATCGAGCTATGTATCGACCTACTAAGCTCGATACGCTCCTTTTTCAGGTAAGTCAACAGGGTTTGACCGGTTTAATTCGAGTGAATTAAACCGGTTCTCTCCTCTTCTTCTTCCCCAAACACGAAATTGCCCCCCTTCAAACACACTTGCGATTTTTGGCTTTTCCTCTCTCAATATTCAAGCAATCTTAGTGATTTCAACTGCCTCTTGCTAGAATTCTTGTGCTCTTATTGATTCTAAGTCAATCTCGCTCATCCCCTCACTCGCTCACGAGGTAAACAATCCAAAACCAAGTTTTTCATCTTTTGCTCTAATGGTGGAAAATTTGGGGATTTTTGCATTAGGATGTTCGAATTGATTGTTTATGGCTTGGGCAATGCTTGATTATGGTTAGGGAGTAGATTTCGATATACTAGGATTTACATGGTTAGTTTTCAAAAATTTGACATTGAGGGTTCATTGTATGAAAATCCAAATTAAACTCTTGAACCTTGTTAGATTTTGGGGCTTTTACTTGGATTTGTTTGCATTAATCTTGCTTATGGATTCCCAATAGATAGCACTCGATTTTGGACAATTTGAAAATTAGTGTGTATTTGAGAGGACATTCGAAAATGTGGCACTTGATCTTGTTTGAAGCTTGTGTAATGCCATTGTTAGTTGATAAAAATGAGTTACTTACTTTCTTTACAAGCTTTGTCTCTCTTGTAGGAACAATGGGAAGAACTAGATGAGAGCATACAAGCCAAGGAGCAAGCTCTCAACCAAGATCATCAAAGAGGCAAGGGAAGAAGAAAGTGGTTGAGGACCGAGAGGTTGGAAGTGAGGATGAACAGTTGGTACTTGGATCAAAGAAGAAGGCCACCACGAGAGCTTCAAAGGTTAAATCAAAGGCCACACAAGAGGTGTCTAAGAAGAAGCTCAAAGGCCACACAAGGCATTCATGGGTATGCGATTCAAAGCGACGAATTACCCGCACGAGTAGCGTTGCGAGTCTTGGAGATTTTTGAGGACTTCCAAACCCTATTCTCCAACATGGGTTTGAAAAATTTTATCACCATGGCCTATCCCGCTTACAAGCAGGAAACGTGCGAGTTCCTCTCATCCCTCACCGCTCACTTCTACTATGAAGGGGAGGATTCATCACCGCTTGATGGTCACAGCTACATAAAGTTCAAGATCCATAGGACCATCTACACAATGTCCTTCCGCCAACTAAATGAGATCTTTGGTTTCAGAGAAGGAGAAAGGGGAACAAAGATGCTCACCGTTGATGAATGTGAGTTGAAGGGCTTGTGGGAAACAATCACGGTTGGGAACTTCAAACCGGGGGGAAGCACGGGGACTAGGATAAGGCATTCGGTGTTAAGATATTCACACAAAGCTCTTGCTCACCCCTTCTATGAAAGGAAGGAGACCGGGAAAGTTAGCCAAGAGGAGCTCGAGCTGTTAGATGTGGGTCGTTCCAAGTTCATCGGGTTTCACACAAGAGGAGGCACAAGAGTCCGAGGAGATAGGTTGGAAGCTGGTATGGTTAGCCTATTGGTTAGCAAGTTGCTCTCCTACCTATATTGGGTTGTCTTGGTGAAGGACAAGGATCCCGAGCTTAGCATCGGCGGGATCATAACACCGATTCTCGAGGCTTGTGGACATCAGCTAGGGATGGATGGCCTTGACCCCAAGTGGATGGACATCTTCTACCTTGGAAGGAATATATTTCTCTCGTGAAAGTTAGGCCACCGGTTTGCCTACAAGTTCGCGGTAGACACAAAGACCGAGGCCAAGATTTGTCTCTCGAACGCGCGAGCCACCTCGTTTCAAGACATCTCGCACATCAACTTTTTTCCCCATATGACGACCTCTACAATCCCGCTGTCAATCAGCCTCTCCACTCCATTGCCAAGAAAGGGACATTTGACTTTGACCCAACCCAAGTTCTTGAAGAGGAAGAAGAAGTGGAAGATGAGGACGAAGCTCCGAGCCCGGTTTATGGTAGTGTGAGATACTACTTCCCCTCTTGCATAGACCCGATGTCAAGCCCGACATTGAGAGAAGCCCACGCACACATTGGTCTTCTCAAGAGGTGGAACAAGTACCAAGACCGGGCCATTAAGAAGCTCGGCGAAACGGTGAAGGATTTGAAAAGGACGGTCAAAGGGCTAAAGGCCATCATCAAGGGAAAGTCCTCCACAAGGGCTAGAGAAGAGGGCACAAGCGGTGTGGCAGAGGAAGAAGCTAAGGGAGAGAGCGAAATGGACCTTGATAGGCGCCATTCTTTTCATGTGCACCCAAGGCAAGCGGACCAAGTAAACCCACATCGCTCTTCCTCCCACGAAGCACGACCAAGAAAGAGAAAGCCGAGTCGATCTCCCTCCTCGAGTAACCAATCACTCTCCTTAGGATCATCCCCCTCTTCAGAGTTTTCAGGTACCTCCACCTCACTTGTATATATTTCTTTTATCTTTTTCATTTTGTTTTTATGTCATATTGATTGAGGTCTCCTCTAAGCTTTTATTACACAAGGGACTGTGTAATTTAAGTTTGGGGGAGAGGTTGAGAGATTTGACATTGTGTTTTGTGAGTCTTATTTTCCTTTTATGCATTTTGAGTCTCTTGCATTCACTTAAGCCATAGAAAAAACCGAAAAAATCGAAAATTTTGAAAATTTTCCAAAAAAGAAAGTCATTTAGATATTGCATTTGCATATTAGGATTGAGTCTAGTTGCATTACATATAGGAATTGCATTCATATGCATTGTGAGCAATGATGAGCTAATCCTTGTAGAGTGCCAACTCATGTAATCAATTCAATGCCCTAGTTAGTAGTTATTTGATGCATTTTAACAAATCTAGAAAGTAAGGAAGAACCATGCTTGGACCACTTCACTTGTCACTAGATTTTGGTCGAAATATGGTCTGAAATTGATAGCCAACTCTACTCACTGGAACCAAAATTTGACATCTAAATATCATGCCTTGCATTGAAAGTGAGTTCATGGTTATTAGACATATTTGAGCTTTCTAACTCACTTCACCACCCTTTTGCTAGCTCAAGTAGTACTCCCACCTTACCTTACCTCCTTTGAAGTCCAATGTTCTAGTGAAATCTCTTGTGATGCCTTATTTTGATTAAACTAAGCATAAAGTATTAGGTTTGAGACGACAAGTTTAGGTTCTCATGTAGATTCTAGCTCTCACATTTCGAGACTAATTTTAGGCTTAGCAATTGGGGTATGGGTCGTGGTGTTGCTTGGTGTTTTGAAATGAGTTTTATGCTTGCATTTTGGCATGTTGAGTTGTGGAAAGGATGTATAAAGAATGGGATTGCTTAAAGGCTTGATAGAAAGCAAGCGAAGCATAGTTTGAAATGGTGGATCTTGTGTTTAAAAGAAAAGTATAACTCTAAGTTTAAAAAAGTGTTGGATAGTCTTAAGAAAAGAAAAGAAAAATCAAAAGAGTCAAAAAGCCAAAGAAAAGAAAAGGCTACTTAGGAATAAAAAGAAGAGATAAGTTGTTAAGAGATCACACCATTCCCTATGAGTTTAAGGTTGAAGAAGTTTCCCCTTAAGTGCTATAAAAAGAAGAAGTGGTTTATGAGATTCATGGGTTTAGCAGGCACAAAGAGCCTTGAGAGGAAAGGGTAGCTTTATGATAAGAGAACTTTTTCATGGTTTTCTAATCAAAACCTAAAGTCTCTTTTGGTGTTGTAGTACTTTAGGAGTCAATCCAAATTGGGGTGGTGAAAGGTACCAAGAATACAAGAGTTCAAGTAAAGCTAAGCAGAATTCGGGTTAATTGGGGAACAATCCTATGAAAATAACTTGCAGTGATTATACAGCCACCAAAACTATTTTAAAATCCCTACTGAAGGGTTATACAACTACTAGATGACTTCTAAACGATTAAACAACCGATCTACTAATTTTATAAAATCACAATCTAAAACCGGATAAACTAAACAATTTTTAGGTAAGTGACAAGATTTTCAAAAACTATTTTTAAAAATCTAACGACTACTAACTCAATACCAGACAGTAAAATAAGACT
Source organism: Alliaria petiolata (assembly GCA_020283515.1). Taxonomy (NCBI): domain Eukaryota; kingdom Viridiplantae; phylum Streptophyta; class Magnoliopsida; order Brassicales; family Brassicaceae; genus Alliaria; species Alliaria petiolata. The sequence continues at coordinate 22,633,353 of JAHZTW010000006.1, forward strand.
CTAGGCAATTTCAAAAATACTAAAAATAGCAAAAACACAATTTTACAAATTTAAAAGACTCTATTGCATTATTAATCTATCTAGGAGATTTTTAGTAAAAATAATTAAACCTTAGACAAGAAGAAAATGGTTTTAAGTTTTCGAAAGTTTAAAACAGATTCAACGTTGGGATTCATTCTTAAGGAGGTTAAAAATTCGAACTTGGGGTTTTAAAAACATAATTTTACGCACTTTAGTGCTATCTCTAAGCCTTAAGAAGCCATGATTAGATTTACCCATGATGTGTGATGTAAATCCTTTCTTCACTCTTTCCTCCTAACCCATGATGTGCGGTAGAAAGACAGGGTGAAGAACAGAAAGCTTGGATCTTAAAAGATGGCTTAACTAGCTCCCTAAGCATCCATGGCGTTTGGGAAAAGATGAGCTAGTCTCTTGGATTTGGTTTTAAGGGATTTCCTAAGTCTTGTTAATATTAGGAAATCCCTAAAATTAAAGAGATCTCCATCGAGAATCTCTAGACTTTAAAACCCTCAAATCCAAGAAGAGAATTAGATGAAGAATAAGAATAGACCCAAGATTTTAGTCTTCAACCCCCTTAATCATCCCAACCTCAAACCTTAGTGGTTTACTCACAAATCATGTTCTTACTTCTCTTAAACATAAGTTTAGAGTTGTAGAACATGCTCTGTTTTTGCAAGAAGAAAGATTAGACTTAAGAAAACGAAAATACTTGATTCAAAATGAAAATAAAAGATTTTCCACACAAGAAAAGTAAAAACAAGCAAGAACAGCAAGAACAATACTCTGCCTCTCTCTCTCTCTCTCTCTCTCTCTCTCTCTCTCTCTCATGCTGCCAATATGAAAAGTGATTGTGTGATAATATATGCTACACAAAAGTCCTCCTCCCTTAGAAGTCATAAGGAAATTATATGAAATTGTCACCCATTCCCTAAAACAAGGTTTCATGTCTTCTAGGAGACTTTGAGACCAAAGTGGTCCCCTCACTATAAGACAATCACATGAGTTAGGAAGGGGTTGGTACGCCTGGCTCGGATGATCGAGTTGATTTGGTCGATCCTGGACTCGATTTGTGCTTGGTTCGGGTTGGCTACTCGATCGTCTAGTCGATCTCTCATGTATCGACTTATTCTGCTCGATCTGTCTCTCGATCTTGGTTGAATCGACTTGGCTTGGTCGATCTTGGAGTCGATCTGAAGGTGAAACGGGCTGAGATGTCGATCTTAGAGTCGATCTCTGCTCCTTCTCTTTTGTCCAAGTTTTCCCTTGATTCCCGCCAACTCCTAGGCTCTTCTTTCATCTTCTTGTCAATGCTCAGCATCCATCACAGCTCCAAGTACTCTAAATAACCTTAAAAAGATGCAAATATGCAAGAAACCATGCAAATGCTAATGCAAAGCGTTCTAGGACTTAAAATGAGATAAATGATGCAAACTAGCCTATTATGAATGATGTATGCATGAAAACCTATTCTAAATGTATGCTAAATATGCTAAATATATGAGTATATTAACTCCCCCAAACTTTCCTTTTGCTTGCCCTCAAGCAAACAAAATTCAAGCTAGGAAGAGAGGATTAAAAACGGGGGCTCAAATCCAAAAGTGTTTTTCAATTGTATCAATTCAACGGTCCTAGTTCTCAATTTTAGGATGCAGTACACAAGCATTTACTCAAAATGACTTAGCCATAATCATCACATATCGAATTTCAAAACATGACTTGTTTATTCCAAGCAATCCAAGAATCCTAACCTTTAACATTCATTTAGAGCTTAAACCGTGAATCACACTTGTGCTTTTAAAACCGAATACATTTGGCCTGTCTCTTATACACATCTAGATGTGTATAAGAGACAGAAATTGGGTAAATGATGCAAACTAGCCTATTACGAATGATGTATGCATGAAAACCTATTCTAAATGCATGCTAAATATGCAAAATATATGAGTATATGAACTCCCCCAAACTTGCCTTTTGCTTGCCCTCAAGCAAACAAAATTCAAGCTAGGAAGAGAGGATTAAAAACGGGGGCTCAAATCCAAAAGTGTTTTTCAATTGCATCAATTCAACGGTCCTAGTTCTCAATTCTAGGATGCAGTACACAAGCATTTACTCAAAAAGATTTAGCCATAATCATCACATATCGAATTTCAAAACATGACTTGTTTATTCCAAGCAATCCAAGAATCCTAACCTTTAACATTCATTTAGAGCTTAAACCGCGAATAACACTTGTGCTTTTAAAACCGAATACATTTGGCAAGGGACAAGGTTATGAGATAAAAATGATCTCATTCAAATGGGTACTCCGAGCATTAGTTTCTCTCAAAAAGTTTTGAACTATCCATAATGCTAAAGGTAAAAGGCAATGCAAGCATATATGACTAGACTCACATCTACCCAAATATACTAACAATGATCCTAATTCCTCTCTCATTCATTTTTTTTATTTTCCAAGCTCAATTACCCTCTAGAGACTACCCAACTCAATCAAGTCAAGACACGCCAAGTATAAACCCACAAGAACTCCATCAATCACATTCACTTTTAGGGAAACTTCTTCAACTTTTCTTATGGCTAGCGGTATGGTCACACAAATATTGGCTCTTTTCTTTCTTTGTATAGCTCTCTTTCTCATTTATTTTTTCTTTTATGCGCTTGGCCGCCAGGGCTCTTTTTTTCTTTTAACTGGAGCTTTTTCATAATACAATTCAAGACCAACCACTTAGAACTATGTATCCCTTTTTACTCATTTCCTTAACACCTTCTCATTCTCAAACCCGTGAACTCCCAATCGCAAATCAGGCCTAAAACTAGCTTCAATATGTAAAGCTAGCATCAATATGAGAGCCTAAACATGTCGCCCTAAACCTAACACTTTATGCCAAGTTCAAACAGAAAATAAGGCCTCAGAATTTGCAAGCACACAAGAATTTTGGCTTGAAATAAGGCAAGTGTCAAGGTGTGGTATTCTATTTAGGCTTACAAGAGAGTGGTGAAGTGAATAAGAAAGCCTAAATATTTTTTGTAATCCATGTATTCTTTCCCAAATGTACAAGTATGATAATTAGATGTTCATGTTAAGGTTCCGCTTTATAGGTAAGGGTTCGATTCATGCTTGTTTCAACTGTAAGCCAAGAAAATCAAATCAAATGATCCAAGTATGGTTAGAACTTAATTTCATAGTTTGTGCAAGCATCAAAAAACTACTAACTAGGGCCTTGAACCAATACATGAGCTTAAAACACTTTTCAAGGAAATTTTTTATATCATTGCCACCTATGCATATGAATGATGCAACCTATATGATAGAAAATCTAGACTCAATCCTACAATATTTGACAATGCAAATGCAAGCTATATGAAATTTGTTTTGAAAATTTTTAGAATTTTCTGATTTTTTTTGTATTTGTTTTATGCAAATTGTTTATATATATATATATATATATATATTTTTTATGGTAGCATGAAGACTCAAGGATGTAAACACAAAATAAGATCCAAATAAAAATATGTCAAAGCACACACTCTCCCCCAAACTTGATTGACAACGTCTCGGTGTCAAACAAATTCAAGAGGAGACAAAAATTCACAGAGCAAAAATTAGAAATGCATGTTATGTACAAAGGTTGGAGTTTTTGGTACCTTGGAGTTTGTTGTGCTTAGGCCTTGTAGGATCGATTCTTGGGTCTCCATTTCCTTGTTCCTGCTCACACACACTCAAAAGGATAATCTAGAACGAAAATAAAAAGCATATACACAAGGATAGACATGGGATTGCCTCCAAAGTGCGCTTTGTTTAAAGTCTCTTAGCTTGACTTTCCTTACAAATCTTTTTAGGCTGGCTTAAGGGTGAAGTAGGTGGCTGGAGATGTGAATGAGTGTGAACTTTGTGGCATGTCCATGGTGTAGATAGTGGACAGCATCGCTTGCACCCTTGCTTCATCCTTCTCTAAATCCGGTGGAAGAATGAACCTTGCCTTTGAGAATGGTTTTGAGCGTTCTTTGCTCTTGACTTTGTAGTCAATGGAGCCATTCTTGAATTCCAATGGATGTAAACTCAAAGAGGTCCTTGGCCCAGCACGTCCATTTCTTGACCCATCTCTTGCTTTTTCGAGTAAACTCATCAAAGAGCACCTTTTCTTGCCTTTTCTTTTAGGTGGCTTCTTCTTGAGAGGTTTTTCTTCTACACCACCAAACAAAGTCAGCAGGGACTCACCATCAGGCTCTTCTTCAGCCTTGAACACGATTCTAGGCTCAGCTTTGTCCATCCTAGCTCCATCCTTAGGATTTTTTGTTATACTCATGAAAGACCCCTTTTTCTTGCCTTTCTCTTTTGGTGGTTTCTTCTTGAGAGGTGTTTCGTCTTCACAACCAAGTAAAGTCAGTAGAGACTCACCATCAAGCTCTTCTTCAGCAGCATATCTAAGCCTAGGCTCGGCCTTATCCTTGCTTGTACCCAAGATACAGCCAATCTAAGCCTTTCCCGCGGGCTTGTCTTGCAAGCACTTGTCTAGTTGCTTGCTTCTAAAGGCTTGGACTTCCAAAAGCTTTTTCAACTCAGCCTCCTCCCTAATCTTCTTACAGACACGTTCCTGTTGATCAAAAGTATCTTCTTCAGCTTCCCTCATTCCACAAAACTTTGTCAAAGGAGGTGTGAACGGGTATGAAACCAAGTGACTCACATTCTTTAGGATGACCTCTTCCTTGGAAAAATCAATTGCTGCACCAACAGTGCTGAGGAATGGCGTTCCTAGGAGCATAGGAAGGTGCTTGGACTTGTCTATATCCATGACCACAAAATCAGTTGTTACCAAGCAATTCCCAATTTTCACCGGATAGTCTTTGATCAAACCAAGAGGTTTCTTTGTAGACCCATCTCCAAATGTGATCTCAGTAGGATGCCAATCGATACTCCTTATTCCAAGTCACTTGACCATGTCAAGTGCCATAACACTCACTGTGGAACCCGAATCACACATAGTGTCTTGTACTTCTTCATTGCCTTGGATGCACACAATTGAGAATTTTCCCGGATTTTTGTGCTTGGTCAAGGTCTTGAGCTCATCAATTGCTCCAATGCGCTCTCTTGTAGGCTCCTGGATCTGCTCTTGCTCCTCATCACACGGTTCTTGCATCATCAAAACCTCCTCAACCGGTTTTCTCAAGATGTTTTTAGCTTCAACATGGTTGATCTTTGTGAAAATCGCCTCCCAGTTAGTCTCTCAATGACCTCATTGAGACTAGAATAATAATCTGAGTAGATGTAAGCCTCATTGTCAGATTCATACCATAATGGATCCATGTCATCAAGAGTGGTGGCCAACTCCTCAAGGTCTTGGATAGCTTGACAATACTCTTTAGGATTTGCGTCACTTTGCCCCAGTGGACTTCCTTGGCTACTTGAGCTAGGTTCTTCTTTCTCTAGCTGGTAAATCGTGGTGTTGAGGCTGCTGATTTGTGTATCAAGGGCAGTGTAGGAAGCGTACATCCCAGTGGTAAATTTAGCCAATATCTTGTCCATGTACAACTCGCCATCGGCTTGGCTTTGCAAAAGTTGTAGGAGCATGTCATGGATGGAATCTTGGGTGTGAGCGTGAGCTTGTTGCTTAGTTATAAAGCTAGGAGCTCCATATGGCTCATTCCATTGTGGTTGGCTTTGAAAGTTGGCTTGATAATGGTTGAATCCCATGTAATAGCCTCTTTGGTTGGCTAGATAGTTAGCATCCGGATTTTGACTAACAAAATGCATCTTGTCAAGAGGTTCAAGCGAGTTGTTCAAGCAAGTTGTAGTCTCTTCCTGTCTCTATGTTCATGTACCTGAGAATACAATTAGAGTTGTAGAACATGTTCTGTTTTTGCAAGAAGGAATATTAGACTTAAGAAAACGAAAATACTTTATTCAAAATGAAAATAAAGGTTTTTCCACACAAGAAAAAGTAAGAACAAGCAAAGAACAAGCAAGAAGAATACTCTGCTTTCCTCTCTCTCTCTCTCTCTCTCTCACGCTACACAAAAGACCTCCTCCCTTAGAAGTCATAAGGAAATTATATGAAATTGTCACCTATTCCCTAAAACAAGGTTTCATGTCTTCTAAGAGACTTTGAGACCAAAGTGGTCCCCTCACTAGAAGACAATCACATGAGTTAGGAAGGGGTTGGTACGCCTGCCTCGGATGATCGAGTTGATTTGGTCGATCCTGGACTCGATCTGTGCTTGGTTAGGGTTGGCTACTCGATCGTCTAGTCGATCTCTGATATGTCTATATTTTGCATCATATTTCTCTCCATTTAGTGTAAGTTTGTCATCATTTAGGATCCTTATTTAGCAAGATGAAGGAGAAGATTTCTCGCGCTGGATCGACGAGTACGTCGATCCAAACTTCCAGGAGTTCGGATCGATGAAACGGATCGACGTAGCTCGTCGAACAAAACTTCCAGGGGTTCGGATCGATGAAACGGATCGACGAACTACGTCGAACCAAACCCAAACGCCAACAAGAAGAAGCCGAGAGACAAGGATACGGATCGATGACTTGGCTCGATGAAGGATGTCGAACCAACTCGCCAGGGGTTCGGATCGACGACATGGATCGATGAAGTCGTCGATCCAAACCCAAACTATTTCATTTTGTCATCCTCATGGGTCCCTCCTATAAATACTCTTTAGACCTAATTTTTATGATAAGTTTTATTCTCTCTAGTCTTGTCAAGAACCTTTTAGCCACTTTGAGAAAAGTCTTGTATTTTGCTTTGAATCTTTTAAGTTTTATGCAATATCTATCTTGAACTTCCATTAATCTTTTCTCTAATCATGTTTAACCTTTCTCTTATCTTTGATTTGATGGGTTTAAATATGATTAGTGAGTAGTTCATTAGAAACTTGGGGATGGGTTAGATTTAGGGTTTTCTAATGGTTCAATCTTGCAATCTAGGATAGATTCTTTCATCTCTCTTCTTATTAAGGTGTTCTTAATGCCAAATAGCTAATCTTTTGCTATTTGGATCATAAGCATTTCATACACCCACCAAGTGTTTGATGAAATGCTTGAACCAACTTAATAAGAGATTTACATACCTAGCCTAAAACATCATTAGTTGTCTAGGGTGTTTATCATGCTATTAGACTTGTTATTCATGCTTGCTAATCATTTTAATGCTAAAACATCATTAGTTCATTAGGGTGATTAGTAAAGGGATTATTGCCACACATCATGGATTAGTCTTTAATTAGTGTTCTAGGCATAGAGATGGCTTGATTAGTTGCTTAAATGATTGCAAGATTGTCCATTTGGTTTCCCAAATCAATGATTCCATCCCTAGGTTTCGTTTTTAGTAATTTGATAATCCTAATTAGTAGTTAATTGCGTCATTAGTACTTGATTAGTAGTAATTAAGGCTTAGTTTCATATTATTGAACTTGTAGTGTCTCTCTTAGCTAGTTGTTTGTTTTAAATTGTTGCTTATCACCTTAAACCCTTTCCATTTAGCTTAGCTTAAACAAAATTATGTATTCTTAGTGAATCAAATTCCCAAGATGGATTGATACCTCAAATATTGTAATGATATGAGCAATTGAGGAATTGCTAGCAAGACTAAAAAGTCTTGTTTCAATTTGGCGCCGTTGCCATATTGGGATTCTTTGATCATTAAGATTTGAGTTTAGTTTGAGACTAAGTAATACTTTTGTGTTTATTGACCATTTCATTTTCTAGATTTCAGTTTCCCTTGGATGCACCTAAGATCACAAGGAGACAACAACTTCCAAGGCTTTCAAGAGATTGATCAGTTGGAAAGGGTTGCTAGGATTGCAAGAAGGGAGGCTGCAAGGTTAAAAAGGTTGAGAATGGAAGAACAACAAAGAGTTCAACACCCTCCACCAATGGCGCATGCAAACCAAGCTCATAATGGAAATGAGCAAGCTCCAAGGGGCAATGGAAACCCCTTGCATGTGCCTAGACAAGGGAGAACCATTGGGGCTGGTGATGCTCCAAATATTCATCAAAATAGATATGGTATTCAACCTCCACCAGTTCACAACAACACCTTTGAAGTGAAGCCAGCTTTCATCTCCATGGTTCAACAAGACAAGTTCCATGGTTTGCCTATGGAGGATCCCCTTGATCACTTGGATAACTTTGATAGAGTTTGTGGGTTGTTCAAGATGAATGGTGTGAGTGAGGATGCTTTCAAGCTAAGACTCTTTCCCTTCTCTCTTGGGGATAGAGCAAGGCAATGGGAGAAAAACTTGCCCCAAGGAACAATCACATCTTGGGATGAATGCAAGAAGGCTTTCTTATCTAAGTTCTTCTCCAACTCAAGGACAGCCAAGTTGAGGAATGAGATCTCTAGCTTCACTCAAAAGAACAATGAGTCTTTCAATGAAGCATGGGATAGGTTCAAGGGCTACACAATGCAATGCCCTCATCATGGCTTCACACAAGAGTCTCTACTAAGCACTCTCTATAGAGGAGTTCTCCCAAAGATTCGAATGCTTCTTGATACCGCAAGTAATGGGAACTTCTTAGGCAAAGAAGTAGAAGATGGTTTGGAGCTTGTAGAGAATCTTGCCTTGAGTGATGGTAATTACAATGAAGACTATGATAGAGCTCCAAGGGGAGGTGAATATGAATCTCACAAGAAAGAAATGAAGTCTCTACATGACAAGATGGACATGCTCATGTCTTCCAATCAAAGGCATGTACATTTTGTTAGTGAGTACCAAGAAGATTGTGATGATCAAGTTAAGGCTCAAGAGTGTGAAGAAGTGGTCAATTTCGTGGGTGGCCAAGGAGGCTACAACAACTACTCCAACAACAACTATAAGGGGAATAACAACCTCTCTTATAGAAGTACTAATGTAGCCAACCCCGGAGACCAAGTCTACCCTCCACAAGCTACTCAAAACAAACCTTTTGTGCCTTACAACAATCAACAAACGGGTTATGCACCAAGGTCTAACTACCAAGGAGGAAACCAAGGCAACTATAATGGTCAAAAGTACAATGCTCCACCTGGTTTTCCTCAACCTTCACAAGGTCCTCCACAAGACAATGTTCAGCTCATGCTTCAACAAATAATTCAAGGTCAAGCTCAAAATGATGCTAATATGGGAAAGAAGATTGCTGAGATCAACACAAGGATGGATTCTTCACTCAATGAGCTTGCAACTCAAATAGGAGGTCTTCAACAAAAGTTCAAGCAACTTGATAACAAGGGCAAGGCTTCTAGCTCCAATTCTCAAGGCACTTTCCCCGGTAAGCCCGAAGCTAACCCAAAAGAGTATTGCAATGCTATCTCCACTATTGATGAAGATGCGTATGAGATAGTTGTGCTAGAGTTTGAGCAACTATTCGAAGCTCCTTATGATACATCTACATTCAATGAGGACATTGAAGTTCAAGATGGGGAGGTGGTTATTGAAAATCACTCCATGGTTGTTGCTACAGAAATGGGTAAAGAAGTGTTTGATGAACCCAAGAATTCTACAAAGGCAAGAGTTGAGGAGGATGTAAGAGAAGTGGCTAAGAAGAGTGAAGAAGGAGCTTGTGATCTCCTTATCTATAAGCCACCACTCCCCTATCCTGAGCGGATTTTGACTAAGGCACAAAAGAAAGTGCTTTCAAACTTTAGAGGAAATATGGAGAAAGTTGGAGCACCCTTGCCAAAGGGGGAGAGTTTGTCTCAAGTCAAGGGTCAGATAAGGTTCATCAAAGACTTGCTAGCTAATAAGGAAGAGGTAGAAGAGCTGATGGAAAGCCTTAATCCACCAAGCACAACAAGGGATGAGCCTAAGACTATTCCAAAGCTTGGTAATCCCGAAAATTTTTTGATTTCTTGCTCTCTTGGGAATTTAAAGATTGATGAAGCTTTGTGTGATTCTGGATCAAGTTTCAATGTGATGTCCCTTAAAATGTTTAAGAGCCTTGGGATTACAAACCTAAAAAAGTATCCCTCACCTATTACCTTTGTTGATGCTTCCTCAAGACAACCTATAGGCCTTGTTGAAGATTATCCATTGAAGATTGGTGAGTGTCTAGTCCCAACTGACTTCATAGTCATGGACATGGTTCAAGAAACAAGGCTACCTCTCCTCCTAGGTACTCCCTTCCTCAATACAGATGGTGCAAGCATTGATTTCACAAACAAGAGGGTGATTCTCAAGAGTGTGAATGATAAGGTCTTCTATCCTATGAAGCCTTCTACCTTGGGTTTTTGTGGCACAATCACATGTGCTACTATTGAAATTGATGAAAAACCACCATATAAAAAGGAGCAGCTGATGGGATTCACTTGTGTGATGCTAAAGGATAATGATACCTCAGACCACAATGAGTATGACGGGTCAAGCTACCAAGGTCTAACTACTAAGGAGGAAACCAAGGCAACTATAATGGTCAAAAGTACAATGCTTCACCTGGTTTTCCTCAACCTTGACAAGGTCCTCCACAAGACAATGTTCAACTCATGCTTCAACAAATAATTCAAGGTCAAGCTCAAAATGATGCTAATGTGGGAAAGAAGATTGCTGAGATCAACACAAGGATGGATTCTTCACTCAATGAGCTTGCAACTCAAATAGGAGGTCTTCAACAAAAGTTCAAGAAACTTGATAACAAGGGCAAGGCTTCTAGCTCCAATTCTCAAGGCACTTTCCCCGGTAAGCCCGTAGCTAACCCAAAAGAGTATTGCAATGCTATCTTTACTATTGATGAAGATGCGTATGAGATAGTTGTGAAGAACAAGATGCTGTTCCTCCACTGATGGTGCATGCAAACCAAGCTCATAATGGAAATGAGCAAGCTCCAAGGGGTAATGGAAACCCCTTGCATGCGCCTAGACAAGGAAGAACCATTGGGACCGGTGATGCTCCAAATATTCATCAAAATAGATATGGTATCCAACCTCCACCGGTTTACAACAACACCTTTGAAGTAAAGCCAGCCTTCATCTCCATGGTTCAACAAGACAAGTTCCACGGATTGCCTATGGAGGATCCACTTGATCACTTGGATAACTTTGATAGAGTTTGTGCGTTGATCAAGATGAATGGTGTGAGTGAGTTTGATTTCAAGCTACGACTCTTTCCCTTCTCTCTTGGGGATAGAGCAAGGCAATGGGAGAAAAACTTACCTCAAGGTACCATCACCTCTTGGGATGAATGTAAGAAAGCTTTCCTATCTAAGTTCTTCTCCAACTCAAGGACGGCCAAGTTGAGGAATGAGATCTTTAGCTTCACTCAAAAGAACAATGAGTATTTTAATGAAGCATAGGATAGGTTCAAGGGCTACACAATGAAATGCCCCCATCATGGCTTCACACAAGAGTCTCTACTAAGCACTCTCTATAGAGGAGTTCTCCCAAAGATTCGAATGCTTCTTGATACCGCAAGTAATGGGAACTTCTTAGGCAAAGAAGTAGAAGATGGTTTGGAGCTTGTAGAGAATCTTGCCTTGAGTGATGGTAATTACAATGAAGACTATGATAGAGCTCCAAGGGGAGGTGAATATGAATCTCACAAGAAAGAAATGAAGTCCCTACATGACAAGATGGACATGCTCATATCTTCCAATCAAAGGCATGTACATTTTGTTAGTGAGTACCAAGAAAATTGTGATGATCAAGTTAAGGCTCAAGAGTGTGAAGAAGTGGTCAATTTCGTGGGTGGCCAAGAAGGCTACAACAACTACTCCAACAACAACTATAAGGGGAATAACAACCTCTCTTATAGAAGTACTAATGTAGCCAACCCCGGAGACCAAGTCTACCCTCGATTCGTTCCATCGAGATCGAGGAGTGGAACGATCCTTGAGGTTGATCTGAGAAAAGAACTCAGTTCCTTGATCGATCTTAGCCCCGTTCTCCATGCCGAATCGAGGGGTTGAGTCGATCTTCGGCTCGATCTCTAGTTGAAATTCTTCATCTTCTTTCAAAAACTCGCGATTATCAAGCAGTTTAACTTATTCTTGCGTCTCCTTGTTCAGATACCCATACTCTCCATGCTCCCTTGTCAAGGCTATCTGCAGTTGATCCTCTTGCCTTAATTCCTCCAAAAGTTTCTCCGCTAAAGCATCCATAGCTTCAACATAGAACATTTGTCCACTGATTGTTGGTTTCTTTAAAACCTCAGTGATGTCAAAGTCTACCCTTAGATCCATGCCCAATGCAAAGAAATTTTGCCATTCATTACGTCTATAATGGCCCCAGCAGTGGTTAGAAACGGTCTTCCAAGAATTAGGGGGTCCTTGGGTTATTCATACATTTCTAAGACAACAAAATCTGCGGGAACGCTAACGTTGCTTATTCTCACCGGTAGATCTTCTAGCATACCTACTGGCAGCCTCACGCTTCTGTCAGCAAGGATGAGGGAGATTCTGCATTCCTTGAACCTTGTGAATCCTAACTTCTTTGCAATGGAATGAGGCATAAGATTTATGCTTGCCCAAAGATCGCATAAGCAACTGTCAAACTTCAAGGGTCCAAGTGCACACGGTATGGTGAAAGAACCAGGATCCCCAAGCTTCTTTGGTGCAATAGTTTTGTGGATAATAGCACTACACTCATGGCTAAGTACCATCACTTCTTGAGAATCCCTTGCTCTTTTAGCAAGTATATCTTTCAAAAATTTGGCATACTTTGGGACAAGAGTTAAAACATCAAGTAGAGGCATCTTAAACTCGATTTCCCTCATATGCTTTTCAAACAGTGCTCTATGCTTCTCGACGAGTTGCTTCTTGAACCTTGCAGGGAAGGGAGCTTCGGCTTGTAAGGTGGTGGAATAAAAACATCTTGCTTCTCACTTGTTCTTTCCACCATTTTCTCCTTAACTGCTTCTTTTCCTTTCCTCGACCTCTCGATGTGGACATCATCAAAAGTGACTTCTTGGTCTTTTGAAATACCTCCCTCCCCCACTAGAATCACAATGTCCTCATTGTGTTTAGGTGTAGAACTAGATGGCAACTCTTTCCCGCTGCGAAGTGTAATGGCTTTTGCATACTCCGTTGGTTTGGCCGGTGATGTGTTGTGGTTGTATGAGCTGGCTTTACCCTTCTCAAGCTGCTTAACCTTTGTGTTCAGTGGACTGATTTGAATAGCAAAATCACTGTGAGAAGAATCTGTTCTTGTACTGAACTCATCAAGCGTTTTGGTCACATGCAAAGCCATTGTTGCTTGTTGTTGCATGAGTTGGTGGAGTATCGGTTGAACGGTATCTTGAGGTGGAGTTTGAGCTTGTTGAGGCTGAAAAAATCCAGGGGGATGCCCTTTGTTGTCTTGTTGTTGTGGACCTTGAAAGTTGCCTTGTTTAGGTCCTTGGTATGTGTTCTTGTTCACATAGCCTCCTTGATTTCCAAACTGTTTTTGTGGTGGGTAGACTTGATCGTTGGGGTCCTCAACATTGTTGCTTCGGTAGTGATAAGTAGACTTTTTGTAGTTCTAAAATTAATCCTAAAGCCTCTTTGTGTTGTTGTAGTACTTTAGGTGTCAATCCAGCCTAGGTGTTGAAAGATACTAAGAATGCAAGAGCAAAGTAAAGCTAAGTCATTTTCGGGCTAAATGGAGGAGATAAATCCTAAAAACTACTTGGGACAACTAAACGACCACAAAAACAATTTTAAAAATCCCTATGAAGGGTTAAACAAGTACTAGACCACTGCTAAATAATTAAACGATCAAGCTACTAGTTTTAGAAATCCGAAATCTAAAAACAGATAAACAAGACTATTTCTAGCAACCTAAAGGAACAAACTTTAAATCTAAAGGTGAATGCTTTTAAAAACTACTTAAATGATAAAGACTGATTTAAGGATTGAGGTTCATGCTTAGGGAAGTTCAAGGTTCGATCTTGGCTTACTAAAAGTAGATCTACACATTTATAAATGAGGTATTTCTAAGCCTAAGAAGCAATCTTTCCATGGTTAATGGTTAGATCCTCTCATCAAGCCTCCCTCCAAACCCACAGTTAATAGTGGAAAAGATGGTTGATGAGCTAAAAGCACGGATCTTAACATGGCCTAACTAGCCCCTAACTTGCCACTGTCGTGGTCTTTAGAGCATACTAGTCTCATGGTTTGGGCTTGAAAGATTTCCTAAGTCCTCATGAGATAAGGAAATCTCTAGGATCATAAAGCCTCTTTCAAGGTCTTTAAGCAATCAACATACCAAACCAAGAAGAGATAAGGTTTAAGAGAAAGAAAATACCAAGATTCAACCTTTAAGACCTCCCTAATCACCTCAATCCTTGAATCCTAAAAATTTATTCTTTAACCATATTCGAACCCCACAAAATCATGGGATAAGAGGTGTTCAACATGATTAAAGTAGCAAGAAAGAAAGATCAAAACTTAAAGAGAAGTACTTGAAATAAAAATCAAAAGCGTTTACAAAAATAAAAGCTTAAGGTTTTTCTCTCCAAAAATGGAGGCTGGATCTAAAATTTTGGGAGAGACAATTCCTAAAAACGTGACTACCTAAGAAAATAGGTTAAAGTTGCTTATATAGGTCCAAAAATATTGGTCCCCTCACAAAAAGACAAAGTGTGAGCTGTCCAAAGATGAAAAGAAAAACTGGTTCGGAAGATTGACCAGTTTGGTCGATCTTGTGGTCGATCTAAATCTTGGAATGGCTGGGCTTGGTCGATCTTGGGGTCGATCTTAAACTTGGAATGGCCAGCTCACCTCGATCTAGGGGTCGATCTCAGGTCTTGGATTGAGCATTTTGGTCGATCTCTTGGTCGATTTTCTGGGCTTGTTCTCTTGTCCATGCTTATCATCCAAGATAGCTCCAAGTACACCAAATAACCTGAAAATGATGCAAATATGCAAGAAATATGCAAATGCTAATGCAACATGTCCTAAAACCTAAAATGGGATTGGCTTCCTCATGGCTTTGTTCTAGCTCCTCTAGAACATCCGTAGCCTCTCCCACAAAATGCGCATGCTTTTGATTAGCAAGCACCGACTTATCAATCTTTTCATGGAGCGATTTCAACTCCCTCTTGTGTGACTCTAGATCAGACCCTCTAGGTGCTAGGTCATGGTCCTCACTGTAGTTCCCATCACTCAACGCAAGATTCTCAATGAGCTCCATACCCGCGGTTACATCTTGTCCAAAGAAGTTACCCTTACTTTCTGTGTCTAGGAGCATGCGAATCTTTGGCAATGCTCCTCTATAGATGGTGCTCAAGAGAGACTCTTCACTGAAACCATGGCAAGGACACTGGATTGTGTAGTCCTTGAAACGTTCCATAACCTCATTAAACGTCTCGTTCCTCCTTTGCGTGAAGCCGCTTATCTCACTTCTCTAGCGGGCAGTCCGTGTGCTTGAGAAGAACTTGGAGAGGAATGCCTTCTTGCAATCAGCCCATGAGTTTGTAGTTCCTTGACGCAGGGTCTTCTCCCAATGGCGAGCCTTATCTCCAAGTGAAAAAGGAACAATTTCAACTTGAGGCTATCCTCCGAAATCTCGTTTATCTTGACCATGCCACACACTGCTCAAAGTTGTCCAAGTGATCTAGAGGATCTTACATGGACAGACCATGGAACTTGTTGTTCTGCACCATGGACACAAATCCGGGCTTGATCTCAAAATTATTGTTTTGCACCGGAGGAGGTGTAATGCCAAACCGATTAGTGTGAGTGTTTGGTGCATCACCCACACCAATGATCCGTGGGACTCTTGGCACATGGTTGGGGTCTCCATTACCCCTACCAGCATCAATATGAGGTGGAGGAATCTCATCTTGATCAGTCATACCGTCTTCAACAAACTGTTCTTGAACCGTGTGATCTCTTTCCCATTTCAACTGTGCGCTTCCAAGAAGGTGAATGTTGTCTAGAGATGTGAGCAGATTATTGTCTCCTCTAGACCTCAAATTCATGTACCTGAAAACAAACACAAGTAGGTAGAAAAGATTAGTAACAAAATTTAAAAGAAAAACTTAGTGTTGACTAAGTTCCAAATCTTAATGCTTTCCAAATCCAATTCAGCAACGACGCCAATTGATAAGTATATATTTTCAGTACTCAATCAATACTCAACACTACTCATATCATTGTAGTATTTTAGGCTATCAATCCAACTTGGAAGCAAAGGACATTACTTATGCAAGATGAGTGAATCTTCGAATTTGGATGAGTGAAATGGAATTATAAAAACTACTTATGCAAGATAAATAAATCCTAAAAGACAACTAGGCTATAGATCAATACTTCAAGCAATTTCTAAAACTATAGAGCAATCAAATATCAAAGCTTAAAGATTTAAAACTAAAGGTGCAAATATTAAGGGTCTCTAGCAACTTAAGCAACAAACTTTGGAAATGAAAAAGATTGATTCTTGATTTAGCAAATATGAAAGAGGGATTCAAGGCCGAGGGTTTAGGTCAGGGAGATTCAAAGTTAGATCTTGGGTTCAAGAAAATAGATCTAGTCATTACAAGAGCTAACTCTAAACCTAAGAAACAAATCTAGATCATTCCACGGTTAGTGGCTCCAATCCTTCATCGAACCATTCCTTACAAACTCACGGTTAGTGGTGGAGAGGATCGGTTGATGAGCAAGAAAGCACCTTCCTTAACTTGGTTTAACTAGTCTCCAAATCAACCAATCTCGTGGGATTGGAGAAGCTAGTTTCTTGGATGGGGTTAAGAGATTCCTAAGTCCTTTTGCGATAAGGAAATCTCTATAGTCTCAAAGATCTCCATCAAGACTCTTTGGCATTAATCCCTCCAAACCAAGAAGAGTTAAGAATTAAAAACATACTAAACCTCTAGATCTAACCTCCTAAACCTCCCTAAACCCCTCGGCCTAAAATCCTAAAGTAACTACTCGCTAATCATGCCTAAACATTCCAAAATCATAAGATCTGAAATGCTAAACATGATTTACGTTAAACAGAAAGAAGATTAAGATTAAAAGACAAGTTCTTGCTAATTGAAATCAAAATGTGCGATTACAAAATTTTAAAGAAAGCTTAAAAACCTTAACAATGGTGAGAGGTAAAAGAGGAGAAGATAAAAAGCATAAAAAGATAAGATGTATGAAAAAGTAGGGTTTTTAGCCATTTATAGCAAAAGGGAACGGTCCCCTCACAAGAGGACAAAATGTGAGCTGGCCGGATAAGGATGGCGCGCCTGGAAGAAGAGATCGAGCTGAGTCGTCGATCTCTTACCCGATCTTGGACTGGGAATGGGCTCACTTGCTCGATCGTCGGGTCGTTCCAACTCCGCAATTGACCCTCTTGCTCGATCTTTGGGTTGTTTCGATCTGGATTGATCCTAAGTCTCGATCTTTGCTCTGTTCTTCCTAGGTAGCGCCTTTTGGTCCGTACATTCGCACGACCGATGTGATCGATCTAAGCCTCGATCTTCTTCTTGAAACGGTCTGAGCTCCTCGATCTTGTGGTCGATCTCATCTAAAATGACCTGCCTTGCTCGATCTTCTACTCGATCTCAGTGAGTATTTGCTTGTTCAAATTTCTCCAAGTGTTCCCAAGCTTTCCTTTGAACCTCATCAAGTCCCAGCATTCACCATGGCTCCAATGTACTCAAAACAACATGATAATGATGCAAATATGCAAGAAACCATGCAAATGCTAATGCACAGTGTTCTAGGACCTAAAATGGGATAAATGATGCAAACTAGCCTATTATGAATGTATTATGCATGAGAACCTATTCTAAATGTATGATAAATATGCGAAATATATGAGTATATCAGCGTGAAGCCACTAATCTCACTTCTCAAGCGAGCTGTCTTTGTGCTTGAGAAGAACTTGGACAGAAATGCTTTCTTCCAGTCAGCCCATGAGGTTATAGTCCCTTGAGGCAAGGTCTTCTCCAAATGCCGAGCTTTATCTCCTAGAGAAAACGGGAACAATTGAAACAATACTTTTTAGTCTTGCTAGCAATTCCTCAATTGCTCATGTCATTGCAATATTTGAGGTATCAATCCATCTTGGGAAATTGATTCAATGAGAATGCAAAGTTTGGTTTAAGCTAAGCTAAATTAAAAGGTTTAAGGTGACAAGCAACAATTAAAAGCAAAACACAACCTAAGAAAAACACTACAAGTTCAATTATATGAAACTAAGCCTTAATTACTACTAATCAAGTACTAATGACGCAATTAACTACTAATCAAGATTTACTAATTGACTAAAAACGAAACCTAGGGATGGAATCATTGATTTGGGCATCTAAATGGCCAACCTTGCAATCATTTAAGCAATTCAAACAAGCTTTTTCTATGCCTAGAACACTAATTAAGACTAATCCATGATGTGTGGCAATAATCCCTTCACTAATCACCCTAATGAACTAATGATGTTTTAGCATTAAAATGATTAGCAAGCATTAAACACAAGTCTAATTAGCATGATAAACACCCTAGGCAACTAATGTCTTAGGCTAGGAATGTAAATCTCTTATTAAGTTGGTTCAAGCATTTCATCAAACACTTGGTGGGTGTGTGAAATGCTTATGATCCAAAATAGCAAAAGATTAGCTATTTGGCATTAAGAACACCTTAATAAGAAGAGAGATGAAAGAATCTATCCTAGATTGCAAGATTGAACCATTAGAAAACCCTAAATCTAACCCATCCCCAAGTTCCTAAGGAACTACTCACTAATCATAGTTAAACCCATCAAATCAAAGATAAGAGAAAGGTTAAACATGATTAGAGAAAAGATTAATAGAAGTTCAAGATAGATATTGCATAAAACTTAAAGATCCAAAGCAAATACAAGGTTTTTCTCTCAAAGAGGAAATAAAAGTTTTGACAAGACAATAGAGAATAAAAGTTAGAATAAAAATTAGGTCTAGAGAGTATTTATAGGAGGGACCCATGAAAATGACAAAAAGAAATCGTTTGGGTTTGGTTCGACGACTTCGTCGATCCATGTCGTCGAATCGAACTCCTGGAAATCTTGTTCGACGTCTTCGTCGAACCGTCTCGTCGATCCGTCGTCCTGGAATTCTGGTCCGACGTCTTCGTCGATCCGACTCATCGAACCAGTACGAGAAATCTTCTCCTTCATCTTCTTGGTGACTCATTTCTCCTCCAAGTGCTATGAAATCCTTCTCCAGCTCCATCCACGCCTCCATAGTGTCCTTTTCACCTGATCAAGGCTCCAAATGCAACAAAATATGAAAGGACTATGCAAAGATAACTTAGAACTCTAAGTGATCAAAATGCACTAAAATGATGCTTAATTGAGTTCCTAAATGATAAGAAACTTACACTAAATGCAGGGAAATATGATGCAAAATATAGACATATCAACTCCCCCAAACTTGCATTTTCCTTGTCCACAAGCAAATGAAACACAAGCTAAGGGGTTTTAAAGTGGGAGCTCAATATCCAAGATAGTTAACAATAATAATCAACTCAATATCCTAGTTCTTAATTCTAGAATGCATGTGAATACTTTCTACTCCAAAAGAGTTAGCCATGCCCATCTCAACATTCAAGTGTACTAAGAATTTAATCAAAACAAGTCTCCCTATCAAACCAACTCTTTAACATTCATTAAGATCAAAACCATGAATCATGACATTGTAAGGCTACTGAATTCATTTGGTTTAAGGACTGGGTTTTGAGATAAAAATGATCCCAATTCATCCGGTTTTGCATTTAAGTAAGGGTAACACTCAAAAGAATTGAACCGTATGCATAATGCTAAAGGTAAGAAACAAGTGATGCATACAAGGATAGACTATCATCTACCCGAAATACTATCAATGATCCTACACCCCTCTCATTCATTTTTTTAGCTCACTCAACCCTCTAGAATGTACCCTTTCATCAAGGCTTTTGTGCCTTGCTAAACCCTTTGAATTTGGAACATTTTTCTCTTTTTAAAGCCTTAAGGGGGAACTTCTTCAACTTAGCAATTTTGGCGAATGGAGTAGTCTACACTTATTAACTTAGCTCTTCTTTTGATTTCTAGGTGGCTTTGCATATATATATTTTTCATTACTTGGCCTTTTGGCTCTTTTGATTTCTTAAGACCACCTAGCACTTTTTATTTACTTAGAGCTATTCCTTTTTAAAACCCAAGACTCTCCATTTCAAACCATTCTTCCCCTTATCTTCCTCCAACCCTTTTAACCATCATCTCTTTCTTTCCAACTTTTCCACAAATCATCAAGCATAATCACAACCAATTAGACCCCCAAATCCTAAGCCTAAAGCTAACCTCAAAATGCAAGGTTAGAATCTACATGAAAGTCTATACTTGTCGTTTCAAACCTAACACTTTATGCTAAGTTCAATCGAAATAAAGGCCTCACAAGTAGTCACACAAAAACAATTGGCTTCAAAGGAGGTAAGGTTTGGTAGGAGTTCTACTTGAGCTAGCAAGAGGGTGGCAAAAGTGAGTAAGAAAGCTCAAGTATTTTCAATTCATGAATTCACTTTCAATGCAAGCATGATAATTAAATGTCCAAATTCCGTTTAAGTGAGTAGAGTTGGCTATCAAATTCAAGACCATATTTCAACTAAAAACTAGTGACAAATGAGGTGGTCCAAGCATGGTTCTTCCTTACTTTCAAATTCATTCACAAGCATTAAAGAACTACTAACTAGGGTATTGAATTGATTACAAGAGTTAAAAATCTACAAGGATAGGCTCATCTTTGCTCCCAATGCATATGCAAACAACCTAAATGAGGGAAATTCTAAACACAATCCTAAAATGTTAACAAGTGCAAATGCAAACTAAATGATAATTTTTTGAAATTTTCGAAACTTTTTTTCATTTTTTTTTTTTGATTTTTCTATGCCTTAGATGAGACTCAAATATGCATGCTAAAGAAAAATAAGATCAAAAAACACAAAGTCAAATACCATACTCCCCCAAACTTAAATTACACAGTCTCTTGTGTAATCCAAGCTTGGAGAAGATTTCAAAATGCAAAAATAAAAATTAAATGGTATTTACAATGATTTGGAGTGGTACCTTGATCAAAAACGCATGGAGGAGAAGGAGTAGGATGGGTTGCTTGATTGAGGGGTGGGAAATCTCATAGCCCTCCATACTCAACCTAAGACTTTTCAAAACTCAAAGAAACATGATTATAGAATAAAAACAAGAATATATACAAGGATAACATGGGAATGCCTCCCAAGAGCGCTTGTTTAAAGTCACTAAGCTTGACTTTTCAAACCTTTTACACATTGGGAGGGTCATGGAGTGGACGTGAAGTTCCTCCTCCCTTCTCGATGAACATGGTGTTTGCTCCAATGTCTAACACCTCCTTCTTCTTCTTAGACCTCCTTCTTGCCCTCCTTGGTGGCTCAGCTATATGTTCCACCACATTGATTCCATCAAACATAGCAAGAAGACTCACACAATCAAAGCTTGACCCATCAAACTCATTGTGGTCCGAGGTATCATTATCCTTTAGCATCACACAAGTGAATCCCATCAGCTGCTCCTTTTTATATGGTGGTTTTTCATCAATTTCAATAGTAGCACATGTGATTGTGCCACAAAAACCCAGGGTAGAAGGCTTCATAGGATAGACGACCTTATCATTCACACTCTTGAGAATCACCCTCTTGTTTGTGAAATCAATGCTTGCACCAGCTGTATCGAGGAAGGGAGTACCTAGGAGGAGAGGTAGCCTTGTTGCTTGAACCATGTCCATGACTATGAAGTCAGTAGGGACTAGACACTCACCAATCTTCAATGGATAATCTTCAACAAGGCCTATAGGTTGTCTTGAGGAAGCATCAACAAAGGTAATGGGTGAGGGATACTTCTTTAGGTTTGTAATCCCAAGGCTCTTAGACATTTCAAGGGACATCACATTGACACTTGATATAGAATCACACAAAGCTTCATCAATCTTTAAATTCCCAAGAGAGCAAGAAATCAAAAATTTTCCGGGATTACCAAGCTTTGGAATAGTCTTAGGCTCATCCCTTATTGTGCTTGGTGGATTAAGGCTTTCCATCAGCTCTTCTACCTTCTCCCTATTAGCTAGCAAGTCTTTGATGAACCTTATTTGACCCTTGACTTGAGACAAACTCTCCCCCTTTGGCAAGGGTGGTCCAAATTTCTCCATGCTTCCTCTAAAGCTTGAAAGCACTTTCTTTTGTGCCTTAGTCAAAATCCGCTCAGGATATGGGAGTGGTGGCTTATAGATAAGGAGATCACAAGGTCCTTCTTCACTCTTCTTAGCCACTTCTCTTACATCCTCCTCAACTCTTGCCTTTGTAGAAGTCTTGGGTTCATCAACCACTTCTTTACCCATTTCTTTAGCAACAACCATGGAGTCATTTTCAATAACCACCTCCCCATCTTGAACTTCAATGTCCTCATTGAATGTAGATGTATCATAAGGAGCTTCGAATAGTTGCTCAAACTCTAGCACAACTATCTCATACTCATCTTCATCAATAGTAAAGATAGCATTGCAATACTCTTTTGGGTTAGCTTCGGGCTTACCGGGGAAAGTGCCTTGAGAATTGGAGCTAGAATCCTTGCCCTTGTTATCAAGTTGCTTGAACTTTTGTTGAAGACCTCCTATTTGAGTTGCAAGCTCATTGAGTGAAGAATCCATCCTTGTGTTGATCTCGGCAATCTTCTTTCCCACATTAGCATCACTATTGGCTTGACCTTGAAGTATTTGTTGAAGCATTAGCTGAACATTATCTTGTGGAGGACTGAACATTGTCTTGTGGAGGACCTTGTGAAGGTTGAGGAAAACCAGGTGGAGCATTGTACTTTTGACACCATAGTTGCCTTGGTTTCCTCTTTGGTAGTTAGACCTTGGTGCATACCCCGTTTGTTGATTGTTGTAAGGCACAGAAGGTTTGTTTTGAGTAGCTTGTGGAGGGTAGACTTGGTCTACGGGGTTGGCTACATTAGTACTTCTATAAGAGAGGTTGTTATTCCCCTTATAGTTGTTGTTGGAGTAGTTATTTTAGCCTCCTTGGCCACCCACGAAATTGACCACTTCTTCACACTCTTGAGCCTTAACTTGATCATCACAATCTTCTTGGTACTCACTAACAAAATGTACATGCCTTTGATTCGAAGACATGAGCATGTCCATCTTGTCATGTAAAAACTTCATTTCTTTCTTGTGAGATTCATATTCACCTCCCCTTGGAGCTCTATCATAGTCTTCATTGTAATTACCATCACTCAAGGAAAGATTCTCTACAAGCTTCAAACCATCTTCTACTTCTTTGCCTAAGAAGTTCTGATATGTCTATATTTTGCATCATTTTAGCATCCATTTAGTATAAGTTTCTCACCATTTAGGGATCTAATATAGCATCATTGTGTTGCATTGTATCATTTAGAGTCCTAGAGTGTCTTTGCATAGTCCTTGCATGTTTTGGTGCATTTGGAGTCTTGATTAGGTAACATGGATGCTGTGGAGGCAACAATGGAGTTGGAGAGGAATGGCACATCACTTGGAAGAGCAAGAAGTTGCCAAAAAGATGGAGAAGAAGGATCCTGAAGAAGTTTCGGCGAACAGTTTCGACGAGACTGGTCGAAAGTTCTCTCCAGGACGACGGTTCGACCAAAAGTTTCGGTGAAGCTCGTCGAAATTCTCCAAGACGCATGAAGACGGATCGAAGCTTGAAGACCCGTTCGACGAACAGTTTCGACGAGGCTTCGTCGAAACTTCTCTCCAGGATGAAGTTTCGACGACTTGTTTCGACGAGCTTGGTCGAAATTCTCCCAGAAAAACTCTTTTTGTCTACTTTATGGGTCCCTCCTA
>JAHZTW010000006.1:22694112-22762573 GCA_020283515.1 Alliaria petiolata
CAAGCTTTCCTTTGAACCTCAGCAAGTCCCAGCATTCACCATGGCTCCAATGTACTCAAAACAACCTGATAATGATGCAAATATGCAAGAAACCATGCAAATGCTAATGCAAAGTGTTCTAGGACCTAAAATGGGATAAATGATGCAAACTAGCCTATTATGAATGTATTATGCATGAAAACCTATTCTAAATGTATGCTAAATATGCGAAATATATGAGTATATCAGCGTGAAGCCACTAATCTCACTTCTCAAGCGAGCTGTCCTTGTGCTTGAGAAGAACTTGGACAAAAATGCTTTTTGAGGTAAGGTCTTCTCCAAATGCCGAGCTTTATCTCCTAGAGAAAACGGGAACAATCTCAACTTGAAGCTATCCTCCGAGATCCCATTGATCTTTATTATGCCACACACTTGCTCAAAGTTATCCAAGTGTTCCAAAGGATCCTCCATGGCAAGACCATGGAACTTGTTGTTTTGCACCATAGAGACAAAGCCCGGCTTTATCTCGAAGTTGTTTTTTTTTTTGCACCGTTGGAGGAGTGATGCCAAACCAATTGGTATGTGTGTTTGGTGAATCAGCCATACCGTCTTGTACAAACTTGGTTGGGGTTTCCATTACCCCTACCAGCAACATGGTGTGGAGGAGCAACCTTGTCTAGATCAGCCATACCGTCTTATACAAACTCTTCTTCAACCGCTTGACCTCTTTCCCTTTTCAAGCGAGCACTTCCAAATTGGTGAATGTTGTCTAGAGGTTCAAGTAGATTATTGTCTCCTTTGGACCTCAAATTCATGTACCTGAAAACACACACAAGCAGATGGAAAAATTAGTAATCAAAAGAAAGGAAAAACTTAGTATTTGCCAAGTTCCAAATCCTAATGCTTTCACAATCTCAAAACTTGGTAACGGCGTCAATTGATAAGTAGCTTTTTTATCACTCTTTTCAATACCCAAAACTACTCATGTCATTGTAGTATTTGAGGTTATCAATCCAATTTTGGGGGAAAGAACACTATGAATACAAGACCCTAATAAATCTAAGTCATATTCGAATTTAGATGGGTGAAATGGAATTTTAAAAACTACTTAAGCAAACAAAATAAATTCTAAGAGACAACTAGACTACTAAGTATTACGTTAGGCAATTTCTAAAACTATAGAACAACCGAAAATCAAACTGTAAAGATTTAATACTTAAGATGCAACTATTAATGGAACTAAGAGATATCTAGCAACTTAAGCAAGGAACTTTGGTAAATGAAAGAGATTGATTCGAGATTATCAAGGCTGAGGGTCTTAACAAAGGAGGTTCAAGGTTCGATCTTAGGTTTAAACAAATGGATCTACACATTACATGAGCTAACTCTAAGCCTAAGAAACAAATATAGATCTTTCCATGGTGTATGGTAAAGATCGCTTCATCAAACCTTTCCCTCCAAACCCATGGTGTGTGGTGGAAAGGAAAGGTTGATGAGCAAGAAAACTCAGATCTTAACTTGACTTAACTAGTCTCCAAATCAGCCACCATCGTGGGATTGGAGAAACTAGCTTTTTGGTTGGGTTTATGAGATTCCTACGTCCTCATGAGATAAGGAAATATCTATGGACACAAAGATCTCCATCGAGACTCTTTGGCATTAATCCCTCCAAATCCAAGAAGAGTTAAGGGTTAAGAACATATTAAACCTCTAGATCCAGCCTCTTAAACCCCCTTAAACCCTTCGGCCTCAAACCTTAAGCAACTACTCGTTAATCATGCTTAGACACTCCATAATCATAAGATCGGAAATGCTAAACATCATTAACGTTAAGAAAAAGATTAAAAGACAAGTACTTAATATTAAAATCAAAGGGTGCGATTACAAAACTTCAAGAAAAGCTTAAAAACCTTAACAATGGTGTGAGCTTAAAGAAGAGAGACAAAGAGTATAAAATTCGGCTCCTCTCAAGAAAGTAGGTAAAAAGCATATATATGGCAAAGGAGAAGGGTCCCCTCACAAGAGGACAAAATCAGGTGAGCTGGCCGGATAAGGACGGAGCGTCTGACAGAAGAGATCGAGGATAGACATCGATCTTGTGCTCGATCTTGTCCCGAGAATGGCTTGCTTCGCTCGATCGTTGGGTCGTTTCAACTCCAAAATTGACCCGCTTGCTCGATCTTCGGGTCGTTTTGATCTGGATCGATCCTCAGCCTCGATCTTGTCTCCATTCTTCTTGGGAAGTGTCTTCGGGTCCGTACAGTCGCACGACTGACTTGATCGATCTAGGCCTCGTTCTTCTCCTTGAAACGGTCTTGGTTGCTCGATATTGTGGTCGATCTCGTCTAAATCGTCTTGCCTTGTCCGATCTCCTCCTCGATCTCAGCCCACAATTGCTTGTCCGAGCTTTTCCAAGTGTTTACCAAACTCCTTCTCGAACCTCATCATGTCCCAGCATCCACCATCGTTCCAAGCACTCAAAACAACCTGATATTGATGCAAATATGCAATAAACCATGCAGATGCTAATGTAAAGTGTTCTAGGACCTAAAATGAGATAAGTGGTACAAAGTAGCCTATTATGATTGCAATATGCATGAAAATCTATCCTAAATGCATGCTGAATATGCGAAATATATGAGTATATCACATATCGACCTAGCAAGCTCGATACGCTGTCCGATTTTCAGCGTTAAACCGGTTCAATACTTGGTTTGTTCCGGGTTGATCCGGTTCGTCTACTGTTCACTATAAATACCAAATGACCTAAATTTCCTAAGTATCTTTTAATCTTTTGTTCTTACTTATAAAACCTTTCTCTTTGATTTCTAAGTGATTTTGTAAGACTTACTTTATGCAATTTTAGTATTTGTCTTTGTTAATCTTTCATTTTTCATCTTTCTAATCATGTTTATCCTCATCTCTTTCATAGAAGTTGAGGGGCTAATCATGATTAGTGAGTAGTTTCATTAGGATATAGGGTTGTGTTAGATTTATGGTGTTTTAAGGATTGATCTTGATGTCTAGGGTTATATCTTCTCATTTCCCTCTTTGTTTAGTGATCTAATTGCTAGTTTAGCCATGATCAAGATAAAACTACGCCTTAGAGAATTTTCCACCCACAAGGCGTTTGTAGAAATTCCCCAACAAACTAAACAAGGAATTTACATTCCTAACTCATGGAAGTGATTGTCTAGGGTGTTTATTAGCCATTTAGAATTGTTTCATAATGTTTGTTAGCTTCCTTTTCACAAATGAGAGTTTGTTCTTGATTAGGATGATTAATGAATGGATTAGTGCCATGAGAGTGGATTAGTCTTGCTTTTCAGTTCTAGGCTTAGGGATTAGCATATATTGTGATTGGTTGACATCAAATATTTGTTCTTGGAACACTTTATATTGATAACCCCATCTTTGGATTTGTTTTAGTCAATTGTTAATATTGTTTAGTAGCTAATTAATATTTGAATTGCTTGATTAGTGCATTTATTGTTTATTAAGGTTTTAGTTATTTTTGTTTGGTTTGTTTGCTTGGTTTGATTACTTAGGTTGTTAGTTAAACCTCAAAACCTTTTAGTCTTACTTAGATTAAGGAGTTTTATGCATTCCTATTGTCACAATCTCACCCAGTTGGATTGATCCTCAAATACCTACAATGACATGAGCGGGTTTGAGTAATTGATAGCAAAAACCGCTTATCATAGTTTAATCAAACATTTTTAGTTAGTTGAAGTAAGTAATTAATATAAAATCTCTTGTATATTTTAACTTCAAAACGATCCTCAATGCGCTTAAGTGGCCTCCATTTTCCTCTTCCTTATCAAGTGTACATGTGTAGCTTGTCCATGATGGCTCCATCAAAGCAAGTTCTTTGATGTCATTCGATGTGTTAAGTTTTTCAATTTAGAATCCTAGGTTTTTGTAAGTGCATATATGTGCGTTGTATTACTTAAAGGTCGATTCACATAGATTGAAACCTGCACTACAAACCCACTAGATGATAATAAAGCTAAGAAAAACAATAGTTTTTGTGTGAGTGTATGATGTGTCACGAAAATCAGTAAGCAAGTAAGTAAAAAGCAAAGTAAAAAATTAATAAACGAGGCGTTGAGCCTTAGAAAATTCTCAGGAGCTCATATATTGATTTAAGCAAGATAATCCATTGATAAAAGAAATCGATTAGATCAGTTCTAGAACCGGAAGACGACGATAAAATTAACCTACGTTTGTAGAATTAACTACTTATGTTGAACATCTTAATTACTCAGCTTTATATGGTAATCACGCAGTGGCACACACAATATATTTAAGTTCAATTTGTGTTCACAAAGCTCTATAACTAAGTTTTCACATGTTATTGCGTAATTGTTCGCCTTATCTAGTTCAACTTTATAAATTCAGGACGTTAGTGGTTTTTATCTTCCCAAGACCAGTAGCTATGTCGCGTATCTAGCCAACATGCAGTAACAACATGCCAAGAACGAAGAACTTCAAAAAGTATTAAACCTTAATCTAACAACCTAACAACCTAACAATCAATCCACGAAATCCCTTTTGAGAAACCCTTAAACCCAACTAAAAAACTACTGTCACATGGTCATGCAATTCACAATCATAGATGAATAGAACTACAAAATCAAATAATAGTAAAACAAGGGTTTAGAAATCTTCTCCCAAAGAACCAAAAGAACTAAGAACAATAACAAAATGGGGATGCTATTTAGCTAAGAGTAATTTGGTGGCTGTGTATGTGATCTCACGAAAAAAACTAAATAAGATGAGAATAAATAGGTCTTGGAGGCTCCCAGGTAGGTTTCGGGCTATTCCTTGGCGGATTAGGAAGTCGATCTTCAAATGGGCTGAAATGGGCTTGGCCGGGTGAGAATTCCGAGTGTCGTGGCCAGGAGTGTGTTCGCTGCGACCACGAGCCTTGGAGTCACAATGGATGGCTTATGTGATCCAATCTTCATTTCCGCTCTTATTTCTTTTGCAAGACTGGAGAACTTATGTTTAGTGAAAACACCGTAAATCCAGATCTCACCGTTAGTTTTCCTTCAAACAGCTTGGAGATAAAAGCTAAGTTTCTTTTCTATATTGTGGGAAAATCTAAGGAAGATCGCAAGGTGGAAATGTTTTGATCGGATCTCAAACTTCTGGTACTCGGAAACTGTCCAAAAAGGATTTTCTCCACGTTGTGTTCTTTTTGCCCAAAGAAACCGAAAAGACTATTGACACTACAAATAGTCTAAAACCACTAAAAAATCACTTAAACCAAATGAAACACGTATTAGAAACCCAAAGTAAAACGGGTAAAAATACGGTTACATCAACTTTCACAAACTTAGAACTTTGTCTGTGCTCAAACAAAAAAGAAATTAAAGTTCGAAAAAGATTTTTGAAAACGTAGAAACTCACCAAGTCTTCATAATGCCATCAACCAAGAACCTGTTGAACAACATCTCTCAAAACTGAACTCATAAAGTGTTTAAGCTTACTTAGCACAAGCTTACCGTACGTCCCAAATACGGTTCAAATCACTTAGAAAAATTCGAACTCTCTATTGTTGACACATTTAGTGAGTTAGACGAAGAGTATCAGTCAAAGAACATGTAGACTCTTTCCTTTCCAAGTTATTGAACACACAGACAGCCTTGGACATATTTCTCCCTCCTTTTCCCTTTTATGGTCGATTTTTAATGTGCATGTAAAGTTTTACCCAAAGTATTTATGATTCTTCGTGCAAGTGCACATGTTGGTATTGTAGTACTTAGGGATCGAATACACAGAGATTGATTGCCGCACTATAAACTTTGTAAACAAATGTCAAGCTAGTACAAAATATAAAATTTGTGTGTTGTTGTAACCAAAATGAGCGAAATGCAAACAAAATGAAATGAACGTAAAATCAATAAACTAAAACGTTGGGTTGTTGGAAAGTTCTTATGGGTCATGTATTAAAATATTCATGCATGTTTAGAAATGGTAAATTGAGTGATCTATTCCAACACATGATCAACAATACTCTCATACCAGATGGTATCTTTTTCTATCAACCTACAACAATATTTCATATCCGATGCAAGATGATTAACAAGCAGTAATGATGTGATTCAATATGTTAATTCATTTTCACGATAATTAAGCATACGCAAATTATGCAAATGAACTCATTTAATGTTTGTTCGAATTGATAGTGAATTAGTGTGCAAACAATATCAATCTAGAATCAATTGCTAACTGTAAAAAATAGCATTATGCAGTAATCACAACATAGATAAAGAACTCCTACTAAACTCCTAAGCCTAAATCATACAATCCTATTTGTTAAGCCATGATCATTCACCTTTAAACAACACTAAACCCAACAAAAACTACTCACACATATCAAATGAAATCATAGAAGTAAAGACATTGGATTGCATATATGAAAAGGGTTTAGAAAACTTCTCTGCATAGAGATACAAAGGTGAAAATCTTTTCCCTTGAACAAAAGTAGCAAAACCAAACAATCTATGAAACAATGAAATTCTTGGTGGCTATGAAACTTCTTGTAACTCCTCTGGCTGATCTCTTCATTTTGTAGCTCCTCTGTAGCTTATATAGGTGTAGCAGTCGTCTAGGGTGGATATTTGAGCTTAAAGGCGAAATCTCTCAAGAAATGAAAACTATCCATTTTATGCGGACCACCAGTTGATCAGTTAGAGTCGGTCGGTTGTAAAATTCCAGGGACTAATGTCCGAGTTGAATCGACCGGTCAACCAACCTGAGTGGCCAATTCTTCTGCTTGCTCCATTTCGTCACAAGACGTAGTAGTTTTCCGTATTTTGAGCATAATTTTTTATCCACCTTCTTGATTGACCTCAAACTACTTGGAGGTTAAAGCTAACTTCCTTGGCTATCTTGTATCTAAATTTCAGAAAGATCTCATGGTGGGAAGAGATCCATCGAATGCCAAACGGCTGGTATTAAGAAGCTGTCCAATCTCCAAAATGTCCAAAAACATCTCTTATGAGCCCAAAATGCTTAGATTCCCTCCCAAGACTCTTAAAATTTGAAATACATTAAAAGTGTAGATATAAAGGCATAACCAAGATGTTAGCAAGTGTTTATATACACTTGGCTTTCGCCTAAGCCTATTATAAACGTAAAAAAAGAAAATCAACTTAAAGCAAAATGTAATATTGAAGTGTATAAAATAAGTGCGTAAAATAAGTGCAGAGTGCGATTAAACAATAATAGAAAGGCTTTGGGATTCTTCCGGGAATTCTTAGGGGGTTATAACTAGAAATTAAAATGTAGAATCAAATAAGACTAGACGAGAATTTCTCTAAATTTGAATCACTGTTTTATGACCTATATACTTTCATAAGTAGATCGTCTATGTAGTAAGAACTCTGCAGATATGCAATTCACATCTTACGACGGAATCAAACATGCAATAATAGATCGGGTTTGTTCTAACACTCACGACACTCCATAAGTGTGCAATTCACATCTTACGACACAGCCGCTCAACAAAGTTGAGCCGGGTGATCGGATTCAACACCTTAGCGGCTCTAATAAATCCTAAGATCGTTTCTAGTTCATGACGCTATATTTATGAATAAGAACAAACTTAGGCGAAAGAAATCCCTAGAATACTACTATGCAAAAAGATAATTAAAAACAGTTAGTGAAATACACCATAAGAACCCGTTGGAAGACCCTCAATGAGAATAAACTACTATGTGGTCGCGTGGTCGGCCCTCCGTGGCACGGCCAATTCAAGGGCAGAGCAAGGCATGATGCAGCCGTTGTGCTTCCTCCTTGTCTTGACGTGCCTTCTTCCTTGCCTTGTTACTTGAGATCCAACCATGGAATCGATCTTAAACTATTTCGGCGTGAAAGGTGGTAGACCAGTCTATCTTTTCACCAAAATTCTGTTTGTTATCGTGGTGGGAAGGTCTCCGTTTGATGCTAAACTTCTTTCATATTGCACTTAATCCGAAAATGTCTGTTTTGCTCCATTTTGCGCCCCTTTTTCTTAGTTTTTCTAAAAAGAGTCTTGATCATGCAAATAATAGAAATATGCTATTTATGCATTTAAAATCTTAGTGAAATACTTGTTAAAGCATCTACTTATGATAGCAACTATGGGCGAAATATGAGTGTTATCAAGAGGACAGACGCCGCAGAGCATACCCTCACCCCTTACAAAGCCGCATAGGTAGTCTCTCTTTTGTCTCCGATCTGAAATTTGGAATTTAGGATTTGGTTTGATCTTGTGGCATCACTGTATTGTAATTTATTTGGTTCGTGACTCTTAGTTCTCGTCTTTGTCATTCTCTGATTCCTGATTTTTATTTATGTATTTAAAAGTTTAGTGAAATACTTGTTAAAGCATCCACTTATGATAGCAACTATTAGCGAAATATGAGTGTTATCAAGAGGAAAGACGCCGCAGAGCATACCCTCACCTCTTACAAAGCCGCATAGGTATTCTCTCTTTTGTCTCCGATCTGAAATTTGGAATTTAGGATTTGACTTGATTTTGTGGGATTTATTGAGAGATCTCCGTAGCATCACTATATTTTAATGTATTTGGTTCGTGATTCTTAGTTCTCGTCTTCGTCATTCTCTGATTCTTGATATTTTTGTTCTCACTTGCTTGCTTCGTCAAGTCAATTCTCGATGAAGAACTTGGCGTGGTGAGTTGTCCTGCCCATAAAACAAAAACAAACAAAAATCTGCGGTGACAATAATGTCGATGGTAATGTATCTGGAATTTACATGTTCCAAGTTGTATACTTTTGTACATTAACCACGAGTTCCGTAGATTGATTTCCTACAACAATTTCGATAAATTTATATCTTTTGTTGAAAACTTTAAAAATCGGTTTCTTTCAGTTAGAAAAATGGTTTTCATACATATTAGATTTGCTCTCTATGATAGAAGCTGCTCATTGATTTCTGTGAATTTTGTTCTCAATTCAGGTAGAAAGTGCTTTGAAGCAGAATTTCAAGTCATATGGTGCTTGGCATCATCGAAAGTGGGTTTTGTGTAAAGGGCATTCCTCCATTGGGAATGAATTCCGACTTTTGGATAAATTCCAGAGGATGGATTCCCGGAACTTTCACACTTGGAACTATCTCATGTGAAATTTAGGGAATTTCAACATTCTTTGTATGGCACACTGCGTATGTTCATCAAGCTTAGTATATTCATGTGTTGTTCCTTTTACCCAATTGCTTAGTCACCTCTAAGCACTTTGTAGTGACATTTTCTATAATGCCTTAAACTGTTAGACATCTTGCACTCTGTAATGACATTTCTGTTTTACCTTTCTAGGCAAACTATTAGACATCTTGCACTCTTCTTCAATATGTTCAAGGTGCAATTGCAGGGCTAAAATCAGTGCTGATCTTGCAAGGTATTCTTGGATAAGAACTCTTTTAAGCACTCTCTAAAGTTTCATGTGCTGAAGCTTTGCGAGGAGTTTTACGAATGTTTGTATTTCGAAAGTCTTTTTATGAGAGATGTGGTGGTGGATATGGTGGTGCTCCTGGTGTATCCTTCCATGGTTGTTGATGTGGTGAAGATGGTGAAGGTGAACGTCCTCGAAGAACATATGAGCGTCGTAGTGGATCTGGAACAGGGTCAGTCTTACTCTCTTTCAACTTTTGTTGTTGTTGTTGCATATTCAGCCATTGAAATTGTGAAGGAAATGATCTTTACATGGAAATGGAAGAATTTGGAGTCATTAATGAACAAAACCTTGCGGAATCAAAAGTACCCCAACTCTACGGTCAGATGAATGAACCGCCGGGAGCTTTGCATCAATCTCATTAGCTAAAGATTATCTTTTGGTTAGGGGTGACTCCAGACATGAAGGATCAAGTCATGGAAATTCTGGTTCACTCGTGAGTCTCTCTCTTTCTCTCTTTCTTCTTGGGTGGTCCGGTGTTGACTTATCTTATTGAGGCAGAAAGTTCTGGTCGACCAGACGATCGACCAACTGGTTGATATACTCATAATTTAGCATGTTTTAGCACTCATTTACGATAGTTTTGCATCTTCTTTTGCATTCATTTAGCCACTTTTAGTCTCATTTGCATTCATATTAGTGTTTATTGAGTTTTAGCTTAGATTGTTGCATATTTGTACATATTGAGTCTTTATTAGGTATTTTGGAGGATTGGAGACCATATGGAAAGATGGATGACAAAGAGGAGGAAGAGAAGTGGCCAAAAGAGAAGGAGAGAAGTTTTAGCAACGTATCGAGCTTGGTATTAAGCTACCAAGCTTGATACGGCTTGGCAGTGGAGGACGGGTCGTGCACATCGAGCATCTGTATCTAGCTAGCAAGTTCGATACAAGTCCACCCGGAGTTCTGGAGGAGGCGTATCGACTGTTTGTATCGAGCTACAAAGCTCGATACAAAGCAAGCCGAAGTCCTAAAGATAGCATATCGAGTATTTGTGTCGAGCTTGGTAGCACGACACAGCCTTTGGAGAAGTTCTTTAGCACCGTATCGAGCTGCATATCGACCTAGCAAGCTCGATACGCTGCCCCGATTTTCAGCCTTAAACCGGATCAATACCCGGTTTATTCCGGGTTGACCCGGTTCGTCCACTGTTCACTATAAATACCAAATGACCTAAATTTTCTAAGTATCTTTTAATCTTTTGTTCTTGCTTTGAAAACCTTCTTCTTTGATTTCTAAGTGATTTTGTAAGACCTTTGATTGAGTTTATGCAATTTAGTATTTGTCTTTGTTAATCTTTCATTCTCTATCTCTTTAATCATGTTTTTCCTAAGTATCTTTTAATCTTTTGTTCTTGTTTTGAAAACCTTCCTCTTTGGTTTCTAAGTGATTTTGTAAGACCTTTTATTGAGTTTATGCAATTTAATATTTGTCTTTGTTAATCTTTTATTCTCTATCTCTTTAATCATGTTTATCATCTCTTTCATAGGTTTTGAGGGTCTAATCGTGATTAGTGAGTAGTTTCATTGGGATCTAGGGATGAGTTAGATTTAGGGTGTATTAAGGATTTATCTTGATGTCTAGGGTTAGATCTTCTTATTTCCCTCCTTGTTTAGTGATCTAAATGCTAGTTTAGCCATGATCAAGCGAAAACTAGGTCTTAGGGAATTCCTCACCCACAAGGTGTTTGTAGAAATTCCCCAACAAACTAAACAAGGGATTTACATTCCTAACTCATAAAAGTGATTGTCTAGGGTGTTTATTAGCAATTTAGAACTGTTTCATAATGCTTGTTAGCTTCCTTTTCACAAATGAGAGTTTGTTCTTGATTAGGATGATTAATGAAGGGATTAGTGCCATGAGAGTGAATTAGTCTAGCTTTTGAGTTCTAAGCTTAGGGATTAGCATACATTATGATTGATTGACATCAAAGATTGGTTCTTGAAACACCTTAGATTGATAACCCCATCCTTGGATTTGTTTTAGTCATTTGATAATCTCGTTTAGTAGTTAATTAGTCTTTGATTTGCTTGATTATTGCATTTATTGCTTAAATAAGGTGCTAGTTACTTTTGTTTGGTTTGTTTGATTGGTTTGATCACTTAGCATGTTAGTTAAACCCAAAAGCCTTTTATGCTTGCTTAGATTAAGGAGTTTTATGCATTCCTATTGTCACAATCACACCCGTTTGGATTGATCCTCAATTACTTACAATGACATGAGTGGGTTTGAGTAATTGTATAAGAACAAGGAAAAATCCTCTTATCACTGGTTGATCAGAACTGGGTTCACACGATCGACCAACAGGTCAATCGGGTGATCGACCAACTGCTCGATTAAAAGGCTGTCCGACCCAGACCCGACCGGGTCAATATCCCATTTGTCCCGGGTTAACCTGATTATAAATACTATCTTACCCTTACTTTTTTTGGCATATTGTTCTTGGCTTTCTAATTCTTACCTTTTTTAGATTTTGAGAGATTTATAAGAAATATTTGAAGCCTATTGCAATTTGAAGTTTATTTTCTTTAATCTACCTTCTTCTTAATCTCTAATCATATTTAACATCTTCTTAATGGCATTTGTTGGGTTTTTCATGATTAGTGAGTAGTTCTTTTAAAATCTTGGAATGAGGTAGATTAATGTTATTTTATTGTTGATCTATGATGTGTAGGGCCTATATTCTTTATATCCTTCTTTATTTAGTGATCTTAATGTTACGATTAACCTTGATCATGTTGATTTACATCACCATGATCTTGTCCATGTACAACTCGAGCTAGGTTCTTCTTCCTCTAGCTGGTAAATCGTGGTGTTGAGGCTGCTGATTTGTGTATCAAGGGCAGTGTAGGAAGCGTACATCCCAGTGGTAAATTTAGCCAATATCTTGTCCATGTATAACTCGCCAGCGGCTTGGCTTTGCGACTGCTAACTTAATACCAGACAGTAAAATAAGACGCTAGGCAATTTCTAAAATACTAAAAATAGCAAAAACACAATTTTACAAATTTAAAAGACTCTATTGCATTATTAAGCTATCTAGGAGATTTTTAGTAAAAATAATTAAACCTTAGACAAGAAAAAAATGGTTTTAAGTTTTCGAAAGTTTAAAACAGATTCAAGGTTGGGATTCATTCTTAAGGAGGTTGAAAATTCGAACTTGGGATTTTAAAAACATAATTTTACGCACTTTAGTTCTATCTCTAAGCCTTAAGAAGCCATGACTAGATTTACCCATGATGTGTGGTGTAAATCCTTTCTTCACCCTTTCCTCCTAACCCATGATGTGTGGTGGAAAGACAGGTTGAAGAACATTAAGCTTGGATCTTAAAAGATGGCTTAACTAGCTCCCTAAGCATTCATGGCGTTTGGGAAAGGATGAGCTAGTCTCTTGGATTTGGTTTTAAGGGATTTCTTAATTCTTGTTAAGATAAGGAAATTCCTAAGATTAAAGAGATCTCCATCGAGAATCTCTAGACTTTAAAACCTCCAAATCCAAGAAGAGAATTAGATGTAGAATAAGAAAAGACCCAAGATTTTAGTCTTCAACCCCCTTAATCATCCCAACCTCAAACCTTAGTGGTTTACTCACAAATCATGTTCTTACTTCTCTTAAACATAAATTTAGAGTTGTAGAACATGCTCTGTTTTTGCAAGAAGGAAGATTAGACTTAAGAAAACGAAAATACTTTATTCAAAATGAAAATAAAGGTTTTTCCACACAAGAAAAAGTAAGAACAAGCAAGAACAAGCAAGAACAAACAAGAACAATACTCTGCTTTCCTCTCTCTCTCTCTCTCTCTCTCACGCTACACAAAAGACCTCCTCCCTTAGAAGTCATAAGGAAATTATATGAAATTGTCACCCATTCCCTAAAACAAGGTTTCATGTCTTCTAGGAGACTTTGAGACCAAAGTGGTCCCCTCACTAAAAGACAATCACATGAGTTAGGAAGGGGTTGGTACGCCTGGCTCGGATGATCGAGTTGATTTGGTCGATCCTGGACTCGATCTGTGCTTGGTTCGGGTTGGCTACTCGATCGTCTAGTCGATCTCTCATGGATCGACTCATTCTGGTCGATCTGTCTCTCGATCTTGGTTGAATCGACTTGGCTTGGTCGATCTTAGAGTCGATCTGAAGGTGAAACGGGCTGAGATATCGATCTTGGAGTCGATCTCTGCTCCTTCTCTTTTGTCCAAGTTTTCTCTTGATTCCCGCCAACTTCTAGGCTCTTCTTTCATCTTCTTGTCAATTCTCAGCATCCATCACAGCTCCAAGTACTCTAAATAACCTAAAAAAGATGCAAATATGCAAGAAACCATGCAAATGCTAATACAAAGCGTTCTAGGACTTAAAATGAGATAAATGATGCAAACTAGCCTATTATGAATGATGTATGCATGAAAACCTATTCTAAATGCATGCTAAATATGCGAAATATATGAGTATATCACTTTAGAGGGTTGAGTGAGCTTTAAAAAGAATGAATGAGAGGGGTTTAGGACCATTGATAGTATTAAGGGTAGATGAGAGTCTAGTCTTGTGTGCATCACTTGTCTTTTACCTTTAACATTATGCATAAAATTTAATCCTCGTTGAGTGAAACTCTTATGCGAATTGGAAGCCACATGAATTGAGATCATTTTTATCTTAAAGCCTAGTCCCTTAGCCAAATGAATTCACTTGCATTGCATTGAAATGATTCACGGTTTGCAACTTAATGAATGTTAAGGAGTCGCTCGATCGTAGGGTCGTTCTACGCTGGATCGAGCGATCTCCTTCAATTCATCGAGGCGTTCCATCAGAGATCGAGGAGTGGAACGATCCTTGAGGTCGATCTTAGAAAAGAACTCAGTTCCTTGATCGATCTTAGCCCCGTTCTCCATGCGGAATTGAGGGGTTGAGTCGATCTTCGGCTCGATCTCTAGTTGAAATTCTTCATATTCTTTCAAAAACTCGCGGTTATCAAGCAGTTTAACATATTCTTGCGTCTCCTTGTTCAGATACCCATACTCTCCATGCTCCCTTGTCAAGGCTATCTGCAGTTGAATCTCTTGCCTTAATTCCTCCAAAAGTTCATCCGCTAAAGCATCCATAGCTTCAACATAGAACATTTGTCCACTGATTGTTGGTTTCTTCAAAACCTCAGTGATGTCAAAGTCTACCCTTAGATCAATGCCCAATGCAAAGAAATTTTGCCATTCATTACGTCTATAATGGCCCCAGCAGTGGTTAGAAACGGTCTTCCAAGAATTAGGGGGTCCTTGGGTTTTTCATACATTTCTAAGACAACAAAATCTGCGGGAACGCTAACGTTGCTTATTCTCACCGGTAGATCTTCTAGCATACCTACTGGCAGCCTCACGCTTCTGTCAGCAAGGATGAGTTAGATTCTGCATTCCTTGAACCTTGTGAATCCTAACTTCTTTGCAATGGAATGAGGCATAAGATTTATGCTTGCCCAAAGATCGCATAAGCAACTGTCAAACTTCAAGGGTCCAAGTGCACACGGTATGGTGAAAGAACCTGGATCCCCAAGCTTCTTTGGTGCAATAGCCTTGTGGATAATAGCACTACACTCATGGCTAAGTACCATCACTTCTTGAGAATCCTTTGCCCTTTTAGCAAGTATATCTTTCAAAAATTTGGCATACTTTGGTACAAGAGTTAAAGCATCAAGTAGAGGCATCTTAAACTCGACTTCCCTCATATGCTTTTCAAACAGTGCTCTATGCTTCTCGACGAGTTGCTTCTTGAACCTTGCAGGGAAGGGGAGCTTCGGCTTGTAAGGTGGTGGAATAAAAACATCTTGCATCTCACTTGTTCTTTCCACCGTTTTCTCCTTAACTGCTTCTTTTCCTTTCCTCGACCTCTCGATGTGGACATCATCAAAAGTGACTTCTTGGTCTTTTGAAATACCTTCCTCCCCCACTAGAATCACAATGTCCTCATTGTGTTTAGGTGTAGATATCCGAAATCTAAAAACAGATAAACAAGACTATTTCTAGCAACCTAAAGGAACAAACTTTAAATCTAAAGGTGAATGCTTTTAAAAACTACTTAAATGATAAAGACTGATTTAAGGATTGAGGTTCATGCTTAGGGAAGTTCAAGGTTCGATCTTGGCTTACTAAAAGTAGATCTACACATTTATAAATGAGGTATTTCTTAGCCTAAGAAGCAATCTTTCCATGGTTAATGGTTAGATCCTCTCATCAATCCTCCCTCCAAATCCACAGTTAATAGTGGAAAAGATGGTTGATGAGCTAAAAGCACGGATCTTAACATGGCCTAACTAGCCCCTAACTTGCCACTGTCGTGGTCTTTAGAGCATACTAGTCTCATGGTTTGGGCTTGAAAGATTTCCTAAGTCCTCATGAGATAAGGAAATCTCTAGGATCATAAAGCCTCTTTCAAGGTCTTTAAGCAATCAACATACCAAACCAAGAAGAGATAAGGTTTAAGAGAAAGAAAATACCAAGATTCAACCTTTAAGACCTCCCTAATCACCTCAATCCTTGAATCCTAAAAATTTATTCTTTAACCATATTTGAACCCCACAAAATCATGGGATAAGAGGTGTTCAACATGATTAAAGTAGCAAGAAAGAAAGATCAAAGCTTAAAGAGAAGTACTTGAAATAAAAATCAAAAGCGTTTACAAAAATAAAAGTTTAAGGTTTTTCTCTCCAAAAATGGAGGCTAGATCTAAAATTTTGGGAGAGACAATTCATAAAAACGTGCCTACCTACGAAAATAGGTTAAAGTTGCTTATATAGGTCCAAAAATATTGGTCCCCTCACAAAAAGACAAAGTTGTGAGCTGTCCAAAGAAGGAAGGAAAAACTGGTTCGGAAGATTGACCAGTTTGGTCGATCTTGTGGTCGATCTAAATCTTGGAATGGCTGGGCTTGGTCGATCTTAATCTTGGAATGGCCAGATCACCTCGATCTAGGGGTCGATCTCAGGTCTTGGATTGAGCATTTTGGTCGATCTTCTGGGCTTGTTCTCTTCATGCGCAGACTTGAAATTGGCAAGGATGGTCGATTTCCTGGTCGATCTAAGATTGAAATGGGCAAACCAGCTCGATCTATGGGTCGATCTCAGGGTCTTTTCACTTTTCCAAGCTTTCCTTTGACTCCCACCAACTCCTAAGCTCTTCTTTAAGCTTCTTGTCCATGCTCATCATCCAAGATAGCTCCAAGTACACCAAATAACCTGAAAATGATGCAAATATGCAAGAAATATGCAAATGCTAATGCAACATGTCCTAAAACCTAAAATGGGATAAAAGCTACAATAATTCTAAGTATGAGTGCAAAAGTGCATGAAAACCTATGCTAAATGAGTGCTAAATATGTGAAATATATGAGTATATCAGGTAGGATAGGTTGTTGTTTTGGTACTTGGGGAAGTAACCTTGTAGTGTATGGTAATCATGTCGTCCTACCCAATTGGCTTCCTCATGGCTTTGTTCTAGCTCCTCTAGAACATCCGTAGCCTTTCCCACAAAATGCACATGCTTTTGATTAGCAAGCACATGCTTTTGATTAGCAAGCACCGATTTATCAATCTTTTCATGGAGCAATTTCAACTCCCTCTTGTGTGACTCTAGATCATACCCTCTAGGTGCTAGGTCATAGTCCTCACTGTAGTTCCCATCACTCAAAGCAAGATTCTCAATGAGCTCCATACCCGCGGTTACATCTTGGCCAAAGAAGTTACCCTTACTTTCTGGGTCTAGTAGCATGCGAATCTTTGGCAATGCTCCTCTATAGATGGTGCTCAAGAGAGACTCTTCACTGAAACCATGGCAATGACACTGGATTATGTAGTCCTTGAAACGTTCCATAACCTCACTAAACGTCTCGTTCCTCCTTTGCGTGAAGCCGCTTATCTCACTTCTCTAGCGGGCAGTCCGTGTGCTTGAGAAGAACTTGGAGAGGAATGCATTCTTGCAATCAGCCCATGAGTTTACATGTTCAAATCAAAACCCTAGTTTCATCTCCAAGTGAAAAAGGGAACAATTTCAACTTGAAGCTATCCTCCGAAATCTCGTTTATCTTGACCATGCCACACACTGCTCAGAGTTGTCCAAGTGATCTAGAGGATCTTACATGGACAGACCATGGAACTTGTTGTTCTGCACCATGGACACAAATCCGGGCTTGATCTCAAAATTATTGTTTTGTACCGGAGGAGGTGTAATGCCAAACCGATTAGTGTGGGTGTTTGGTGCATCACCCGCACCAATGATCCGTGGGACTCTTGGCACATGGTTGGGGTCTCCATTACCCCTACCAGCATCAATATGAGGTGGAGGAATCTCGTCTTGATCAGTCATACCGTCTTCAACAAACTGTTCTTGAACCGTGTGACCTCTTTCCCATCTCAAATATGCGCTTCCAAGAAGGTGAATGTTATCTAGAGATGTGAGCAGATTATTGTCTCCTCTAGACCTCAAATTCATGTACCTGAAAACAAACACAAGTAGGTAGAAAGATTAGTAACAAAATTTAAAAGAAAAACTTAGTGTTGACTAAGTTCCAAATCTTAATGCTTTCCTAATCCAATTCAGCAACGACGCCAATTGATAAGTAGATATTTTCAGTACTCAATCAATACTCAACACTACCCATATCATTGTAGTATTTTAGGTTATCAATCCAACTTGGAAGCAAAGGACACAACTTATGCAAGATGAGTGAATCTTCAAATTTGGATGAGTGAAATGGAATTATAAAAACTACTTATGCAAGATAAATAAATCCTAAAAGACAACTAGGCTATAGATCAATACTTTAAGCAATTTCTAAAACTATAGAGCAATCAAATATCAAAACTTAAAGATTTAAATCTAAAGGTGCAAATATTAAAGGGTCTCTAGCAACTTAAGCAACAAACTTTGGAAATGAAAAATATTGATTCTTGATTTAGTAAATATGAAAGTGGGATTCAAGGTCGAGGGTTTAGGTCAGGGAGATTCATGGTTAGATCTTGGGTTCAAGAAAATATATCTAGTCATTACAAGAGCTAACTCTAAACCTAATAAACAAATCTAGATCATTCCACGGTTAGTGGCTCCGATCCTTCATCGAACCATTCCTTACAAACTCACGGTTAGTTGTGGAGAGGATCTGTTGATGAGCAAGAAAGCACCTTCCTTAACTTGGTTTAACTAGTCTCCAAATCAACCACTTTCGTGGGATTGGAGAAGCTAGTTTCTTGGATGGGTTTAAGAGATTCTTAAGTCCTTTTGCGATAAGGAAATCTCTATAGGCTCAAAGATCTCCATCGAGACTCTTTGGCATTAATCCCTCCAAACCAAGAAGAGTTAAGGATTAAAAACATACTAAACCTCTAGATCTAACCTCCTAAACCTCCCTAAACCCCTCGGCCTAAAATTCTAAAGTAACTACTCGCTAATCATGCCTAAACATTCCAAAATCATAAGATCTGAAATGCTAAACATGATTTACGTTAAACAGAAAGAAGATTAAGATTAAAAGACAAGTTCTTGCTAATTGAAATCAAAATGTGCGATTACAAAATTTTAAAGAAAGCTTAAAAACCTTAACAATGGTGAGAGGTAAAAGAGGAGAAGATAAAAAGCATAAAAAGATAAGATGTATGAAAAAGTAGGGTTTTTAGCCATTTATAGCAAAAGGGAACGGTCCCCTCACAAGAGGACAAAATGTGAGCTGGCCGGATAAGGATGGCGCGCCTGGAAGAAGAGATCGAGCTGAGTCGTCGATCTCTTACCCGATCTTGGACTGGGAATGGGCTCACTTGCTCGATCGTCGGGTCGTTCCAACTCCGCAATTGACCCTCTTGCTCGATCTTTAGGTCGTTTCGATCTGGATTGTTCCTAAGTCTCGATCTTTGCTCTGTTCTTCC
The DNA here is from genome assembly GCA_020283515.1 of Alliaria petiolata. Lineage (NCBI taxonomy): Eukaryota > Viridiplantae > Streptophyta > Magnoliopsida > Brassicales > Brassicaceae > Alliaria > Alliaria petiolata. The sequence continues at coordinate 22,713,451 of JAHZTW010000006.1, forward strand.
TAGGTAGCGCCTTTGGGTTCGTACAGTCGCACGAGCGATGTGATCGATCTAAGCCTCGATCTTCTTCTTGAAACGGTCTGAACTCCTCGATCTTGTGGTCGATCTCATCTAAAACGACCTGCCTTGCTCGATCTTCTACTCGATCTCAGTGAGTATTTGCTTGTTCGAATTTCTCCAAGTGTTCCCAAGCTTTCCTTTGAACCTCATCAAGTCCCAGCATTCACCATGGCTCCAATGTACTCAAAACAACCTGATAATGATGCAAATATGCAAGAAACCATGCAAATGCTAATGCAAAGTGTTCTAGGACCTAAAATGGGATAAATGATGCAAACTAGCCTATTATAAATGTATTATGCATGAAAACCTATTCTAAATGTATGTTAAATATGCGAAATATATGAGTATATCAGCGTGAAGCCACTAATCTCACTTCTCAAGTGAGCTGTCCTTGTGCTTGAGAAGAACTTGGACAAAAATGCTTTCTTGCAGTCAGCCCATGAGGTTATAGTCCCTTGAGGCAAGGTCTTCTCCAAATGCCGAGCTTTATCTCCTAGAGAAAACGGGAACAATCTCAACTTGAAGCTATCCTCCGAGATCCCATTGATCTTTATCATGCCACACACTTGCTCAAAGTTATCCAAGTGTTCCAAAGGATCCTCCATGGCAAGACCATGAAACTTGTTGTTCTGCACCATAGAGACAAAGCCCGGCTTTATCTCGAAGTTTTTTTTCTTTTGCACCGTTGGAGGAGTGATGCCAAACCGATTAGTATGTGTGTTTGGTGAAACAAGCCATACCGTCTTGTACAAACTTGGTTGGGTTTCCATTACCCCTACCAGCAACATGGTGTGGAGGAGCAACCTCAACTTGATCAGCCATACCGTCTTGTACAAACTCTTCTTCAACCGCTTGACCTCTTTCCCTTTTGAAGCGAGCACTTCCAAATTGGTGAATGTTGTCTAGAGGTTCAAGTAGATTATTGTCTCCTTTAAACCTCAAATTCATGTACCTGAAAACACACACAAGCAGATGGAAAAATTAGTAATCAATAGTTTAATAGCAAACATTTTTAATCAAAACCCGCTTATCATAGTTTAATCAAACATTTTTTAGTTAGTTGAAGTAAGTAAATAATATAAAATCTCTTGTATATTTTAACTTCAATACGATCCTCAATGAGCTTAAGTGGCCTCCATTTTCCTCTTCCTTATCAAGTGTACATGTGTAGCTTGTCCATGATGGCTCCATCAAAGCAAGTTCTTTGATGTCATTCGATGTGTTAAGTTTTTCAATTTATAATCCTAGGTTTTTGTAAGTGCATATATGTGCGTTGTATTACTTAAAGGTCGATTCACATAGATTGAAACCTGCACTACAAACCCACTAGATGATAATAAAGCTAAGAAAAACAATAGTTTTTGTGTGAGTGTATGATGTGTCACGAAAATCAGTAAGCAAGTAAGTAAAAAGCAAAGTAATAAATTAATAAATGAGGCGTTGAGCCTTAGAAAATTCTCAGGAGCTCATATATTGATTTAAGCAAGATAATCCATTGATAAAAGAAATCGATTAGATCAGTTCTAGAACCGGAAGACGACGATAAAATTAACCTACGTTTGTAGAATTAACTACTTATGTTGAACATCTTAATTACTCAGCTTTATATGGTAATCACGCAGTGGCACACACAATATATTTAAGTTCAATTTGTGTTCACAAAGCTCTATAACTAAGTTTTCACATGTTATTGCGTAATTGTTCGCCTTATCTAGTTCAACTTTATAAATTCAGTACGTTAGTGGTTTTTATCTTCCCAAGACCAGTAGCTATGTCGCGTATCTAGCCAACATGCAGTAACAACATGCCAAGAACGAAGAACTTCAAAAAGTATTAAACCTTAATCTAACAACCTAACAACCTAACAATCAATCCACGAAATCCCTTTTGAGAAACCCTTAAACCCAACTAAAAAACTACTGTCACATGGTCATGCAATTCACAATCATAGATGAATAGAACTACAAAATCAAATAATAGTAAAACAAGGGTTTAGAAATCTTCTCCCAAAGAACCAAAAGAACTAAGAACAATAACAAAATGGGGATGCTATTTAGCTAAGAGTAATTTGGTGGCTGTGTATGTGATCTCACGAAAAAAACTAAATAAGATGAGAATAAATAGGTCTTGGAGGCTCCCAGGTAGGTTTCGGGCTATTCCTTGGCGAATTAGGAAGTCGATCTTCAAATGGGCTTAAATGGGCTTGGCCGGGTGGGAATTCCCAGTGTTGTGGCCAGGAGTGTGCTCGCTGCGACCACGAGCCTTGGAGTCACAATGGATGGCTTATGTGATCTAATCTTCATTTCCGCTCTTGTTTCTTTTGCGAGACTGGAGAACTTATGTTTAGTGAAAACACCGTAAATCCAGATCTAACCGTTAGTTTTCCTTCAAAGAGCTTGGAGATAAAAGCTAAGTTTCTTTTCCATCTTGTGGGAAAATCTAAGGGAGATCGCAAGGTGGGAATGTTTTGATTGGATCTCAAACTTCTGGTACTCGGAAACTGTCCACAAAGGATTTTTCTCCACCTTGTGTTCTTTTTGCCCAAAGAAACCGAAAAGACTATTGACACTACAAATAGTCTAAAACCACTAAAAAATCACTTAAACCAAATGAAACACGTATTAGAAACCCAAAGTAAAACGGGTAAAAATACTGTTACATCAACTTTCACAAACTTAGAACTTTGTTTGTGCTCAAACAAAAAAGAAATTAAAGTTCGAAAAAGATTTTTGAAAACGTAGAAACTCACCAAGTCTTCATAATGCCATCAACCAAGTACCTGTTGAACAACATCTCTCAAAACTGAACTCATAAAGTTTTTAAGCTTACTTAGCACAAGCTTACCGTATGTCCCAAATACGGTTCAAATCACTTAGATAAATTCGAACTCTCTATTGTTGACATATTTTGTGAGTTAGACGATGAGTATCAGTCAAAGAACATGTAGACTCTTTCCTTTCCAAGTTATTGAACACACAGACAGCCTTGGACATATTTTTCCCTCCTTTTCCCTTTTATGGTCGATTTTTAATGTGCATGTAAAGTTTTACCCTAAGTATTTATGATTCTTCGTGCAAGTGCACATGTTGGTATTGTAGTACTTAGTTATCGAATACACAGAGATTGATTGCCTCACTATAAACTTTGTAAACAAATGTCAATCTAGTACAAAATATAAAATTTTTGTGTTGTTGTAACCAAAATGAGCGAAATGCAAACAAAATGAAATGAACGTAAAATCAATAAACTAAAACGTTGGGTTGTTGGAAAGTTCTTATGGGTCATGTATTAAAATATTCATGCATGTTTAGAAATGGTAAATTGAGTGGAGACTTCCAAACTCAAATCTATTCAAACACATGATCAACAATACTCTCATACCAGATGGTATCTTTTTCTATCAACCTACAACAATATTTCATATCCGATGCAAGATGATTAACAAGCAGTAATGATGTGATTCAATATGTTAATTCATTTTCACGATAATTAAGCATACGCAAATTATGCAAATGAACTCATTTAATGTTTGTTCGAATTGATAGTGAATTAGTGTGCAAACAATATCAATCTAGAATCAATTGCTAACTGTAAAAAATAGCATTATGCAGTAATCACAACATAGATAAAGAACTCCTACTAAACTCCTAAGCCTAAATCATACAATCCTATTTGTTAAGCCATGATCATTCACCTTTAAACAACACTAAACCCAACAAAAACTACTCACACATATCAAATGAAATCATAGAAGTAAAGACATTGGATTGCATATATGAAAAGGGTTTAGAAAACTTCTCTGCATAGAGATACAAAGGTGAAAATCTTTTCCCTTGAACAAAAGTAGCAAAACCAAACAATCTATGAAACAATGAAATTCTTGGTGGCTATGAAACTTCTTGTAACTCCTCTGGCTGATCTCTTCATTTTGTAGCTCCTCTGTAGCTTATATAGGTGTAGCAGTCGTCTAGGGTGGATATTTGAGCTTAAAGGCGAAATCTCTCAAGAAATGAAAACTATCCATTTTATGCGGACCACCAGTTGATCTGTTAGAGTCGGTCGGTTGTAAAATTCCAGGGACTTATGTCCGAGTTGAATCGACCGGTCAACCAACCTGAGTGGCCAATTCTTCTGCTTGCTCCATTTCGTCACAAGACGTAGTAGTTTTCCGTATTTTGAGCATAATTTTTTATCCACCTTCTTGATTGACCTCAAACTACTTGGAGGTTAAAGCTAACTTCCTTGGCTATCTTGTATCTAAATTTCAGAAAGATCTCATGGTGGGAAGAGATCCATCGAATGCCAAACGGCTGGTATTAAGAAGCTGTCCAATCTCCAAAATGTCCAAAAACATCTCTTATGAGCCCAAAATGCTTAGATTCCCTCCCAAGACTCTTAAAATTTNGAGATCCATCGAATGCCAAACGGCTGGTATTAAGAAGCTGTCCAATCTCCAAAATGTCCAAAAACATCTCTTATGAGCCCAAAATGCTTAGATTCCCTCCCAAGACTCTTAAAATTTTAAATACATTAAAAGTGTAGATATAAAGGCATAACCAAGATGTTAGCAAGTGTTTATATATGACTTGGTTTTTGCCTATTGAATGGGATTGAAAGACAAAGCAAGTGTTTATATACACTTGGCTTTCGCCTAAGCCTATAATAAACGTAAAAAAAGAAAATCAACTTAAAGCAAAATGTAAAATTAACTTAAACGAAACAAAATATGAAAAGAAAACCAATTGAAAGTGTGTAATTGAAAGTGTAATATTGAAGTGTATAAAATAAGTGCAGAGTGCGATTAAACAATAATAGAAAGGCTTTGGGATTCTTCCGGGAATTCTTAGTGGTTATAACTAGAAATTAAAAAAGTAGAATCAAATAAGACTAGACGAGAATTTCTCTAAATTTGAATCACTGTTTTATGACCTAAATACTTTCATAAGTAGATTGTCTATGTAGTAAGAACTCTGCAAATATGCAATTCACATCTTACGACGGAATCAAACATGCAATAATAGATCGGGTTTGTTCTAACGCTCACGACGCTCCATAAGTGTGCAATTCGCATCTTACGACACAGCCGCTCAACAAAGTTGAGCCGGGTGATCGGATTCAACACCTTAGCGGCTCTAATAAATCATAAGATCGTTTCTAGTTCATGACGCTATATTAATGAATAAGAACAAACTTAGGCGAAAGAAATCCCTAGAATACTACTATGCAAAAATATAATTAAAAACAGTTAGTGAAATTCACCATAAGAACCCGTTGGAAGACCCTCAATGAAAATAAACTACTATGTGGTCGTGTGGTCGGCCCTCCGTGGCAAGGCTAATTCAAGGGCAAAGCAAGGCATGATGCAGCCGTTCTTGTCTTGACGGGCCTTCTTTCTTACCTTGTAACTTGAGATCCAACCATGGAATCGATCTTAAACTATTTCGGCGTGAAAGGTAGTAGATTAGTCTATCTTTTCACCAAAATTCAGTTTATTATCGTGGTGGGAAGGTCTCTGTTTGATGCTAAACTTCTGTCATATTGCACTTAATCCGAAAATGTCTGTTTTGCTCCATTTTGCGCCCCTTTTTCTAAGTTTCTCTAAAAATAGTCTTGATCATGAAAATAATAGAAATATGCTATTTATGCATTTAAAATCTTAGTGAAATATTTGTTAAAGCATCTACTTATGATAGCAACTATGGGCGAAATATGAGTGTTATCAAGAGGACAGACGCCGCAGAGCATACCCTCACCCCTTACAAACCCGCATAGGTAGTCTCTCTTTTGTCTCCGATCTGAAATTTGGAATTTAGGATTTGGTTTGATCTTGTGGCATCACTGTATTGTAATGTATTTGGTTCGTGATTCTTAGTTCTCGTCTTTGTCATTCTCTGATTCCTGATTTTTATTTATGTATTTAAAAGTTTAGTGAAATACTTGTTAAAGCATCCACTTATGATAGAAACTATTAGCGAAATATGAGTGTTATCAAGAGGAAAGACGCCGCAGAGCATACCCTCACCTCTTACAAAGCCGCATAGGTATTCTCTCTTTTGTCTGCGATCTGAAATTTGGAATTTAGGAGTTGACTTGATTTTGTGGGATCTATTGAGAGATCTCCGTAGCATCACTCTATTTTAATGTATTTGGTTCGTGATTCTTAGTTCTCGTCTTCGTCATTCTCTGATTCCTGATATTTTTGTTCTCACTTGCTTGATTCGTCAAGTCAATTCTCGATGAAGAACTTGGCGTGGTGAGTTGTCCTGCCCATAAAACAAAAACAAACAAAAATCTGCGGTGACAATAATGTCGATGGTAATGTATCTGGAATTTACATGTTCCAAGTTGTATACTTTTGTACATTAACCACGAGTTCCGTAGATTGATTTCCTACAACAATTTCGATAAATTTATATCTCTTGTTGAAAACTTTAAAAATCGGTTTCTTTCAGTTAGAAAAATGGTTTTCATACATATTAGATTTGCTCTCTATGATGCTCATTGATTCCTGTGAATTTTGTTCTCAATTCAGGTAGAAAGTGCTTTGAAGAAGAATTTCAAGTCATATGGTGCTTGCCATCATCGAAAGTGGATTTTGTGTAAAGGGCATTCCTCCATAGGGAATGAATTCCATCTTTTGGATAAATTCCAGAGGATGGATTCGCGGAACTTTCACACTTGGAACTATCTCATTTGAAATTTAGGGAATTTCAACATTCTTTGTATGGCACACTGCGTATGTTCATCAAGCTTAGTATATTCATGTGTTGTTCCTTTTACCCAATTGCTTAGTCACCTCTAAGCACTTTGTAGTGATATTTTCTATAATGCCTTAAACTGTTAGACATCTTGCACTCTGTAATGACATTTCTGTTTTACCTTTCTAGGCAAACTATTAGACATCTTGCACTCTTCTTCAATATGTTCAAGGTGCAATTGCAGGGCTAAAATCAGTGCTGATCTTGCAAGGTATTCTTGGATAAGAACTCTTTTAAGCACTCTCTAAAGTTTCATGTGCTGAAGCTTTGCGAGGAGTTTTACGAATGTTTGTATTTCGAAAGTCTTTTTATGAGAGATGTGGTGGTGGATATGGTGGTGCTCCTGGTGTATCCTTCCATGGTTGTTGATGTGGTGAAGATGGTGAAGGTGAACGTCCTCGAAGAACATATGAGCGTCGTAGTGGATCTGGAACAGGGTCAGTCTTACTCTCTTTCAACTTTTGTTGTTGTTGTTGCATATTCAGCCATTGAAATTGTGAAGGAAATGATCTTTACATGGAAATGGAAGAATTTGGAGTCATTAATGAACAAAACCTTGCGGAATCAAAAGTACCCCAACTCTACGGTCAGATGAATGAACCGCCGGGAGCTGTGCATCAATCTCATTAGCTAAAGATTATCTTTTGGTTAGGGGTGACTCCAGACATGAAGGATCAAGTCATGGAAATTCTGGTTCACTCGTGAGTCTCTGTCTTTCTCTTTTTGTTTTTGGGTGGTAATGATTCCGGTGTTGACTGATCTTATTAAGGCAGAAAGTTCTGATCGACCAGACGATCGACCAACTGGTTGATATACTCATAATTTAGCATGTTTTAGCACTCATTTACTATAGTTTTGCATCTTCTTTTGCATTCATTTAGCCACTTTTAGCCTCATTTGCATTCATATTAGTGTTTATTGAGTTTTAGCTTAGATTGTTGCATATTTGTACATATTGAGTCTTTATTAGGTATGTTGGAGGATTGGAGACCATATGGAAAGATGGATGACAAAGAGGAGGAAGAGACATGGCCAAAAGAGAAGGAGAGAAGTTTTAGCAACATATCGAGCTTGGTATTAAGCTACCAAGCTTGATACGGCTTGGCAGTGGAGGACGGGTCGTGCACATCGAGCATCTGTATCGAGCTAGCAAGTTCGATACAAGTCCACCCGGAGTTCTGGAGGAGGCGTATCGACCGTTTGTATCAAGCTAAGCCGAAGTCCTGGAGATAGCATATCGAGTATTTGTGTCGAGCTTGGTAGCTCGACACAGCCTTTGGAAAATTTCTTAAGCAGCGTATCGAGCTGCATATCGACCTAGCAAGCTCGATACGCTGCCCCGATTTTCAGCCTTAAACTGGATCAATACCCGGTTTATTCCGGGTTGACCCGGTTCGTCCACTGTTCACTATAAATACCAAATGACCTAAATTTCCTAAGTATCTTTTAATCTTTTGTTCTTACTTTGAAAACCTTCTTTTTTGGTTTCTAAGTGATTTTGTAAGACCTTTGATTGAGTTTATGCAATTTAATATTTGTCTTTGTTAATCTTTCATTCTCTACCTCTTTATCATGTTTTTCCTAAGTATCTTTTAATCTTTTGTTCTTGTTTTGAAAACCTTCCTCTTTGGTTTCTAAGTGATTTTGTAAGACCTTTTATTGAGTTTATACAATTTAGTATTTGTCTTTGTTAATCTTTTATTCTCTATCTCTTTAATCATGTTTATCATCTCTTTCATAGGATTTGAGGGTCTAATCATGATTAGTGAGTTTCATTGGGATCTAGGGATGAGTTAGATTTAGGATGTTTTAAGGATTGATCTTGATGTCTAGGGATAGATCTTCTTATTTCCCTCCTTGTTTAGTGATCTAAATGTTAGTTTAGCCATGATCAAGCGAAAACTAGGTCTTAGGGAATTCCTCACCCACAAGGTGTTTGTAGAAATTCCCCAACAAACTAAACAAGGGATTTACATTCCTAACTCATAAAAGTGATTGTCTAGGGTGTTTATTAGCCATTTAGAATTGTTTCATAATGCTTGTTAGCTTCCTTTTCACAAATGAAAGTTTGTTCTTGATTAGGATGATTGATGAAGGAATTACTGCCATGAGAGTGCATTAGTCTAGCTTTTGAGTTCTAAGCTTAGGGATTAGCATACATTATGATTGATTGACATCAAAGATTGGTTGTTGAAACACCTTAGATTGATAATCCCATCTTCGGCTTTGTTTTAGTCATTTGATAATCTCGTTTAGTAATTAATTAGTCTTTGATTTCCTTGATTATTGCATCTATTGCTTAAATAAGGTGCTAGTTACTTTTGTTTGGTTTGTTTGATTGGTTTGATCACTTAGCTTGTTAGTTAAACCCAAAAGCCTTTTATGCTTGCTTAGATTAAGAAGTTTTATGCATTCTTATTGTCACAATCACACCCGTTTGGATTGATCCTCAAATACCTACAATGACATGAGTGGGTTTGAGTAATTGTATAAGAACAAGGAAAAATCCTCTTATCACTGGTCGATCAGAACTGGGTTCACACGATCGACCAACAGGTCAATCGGGTGATCGACCAACTGCTCGATTAAAAGGCTGTCCGACCCAGACCCGACCGGGTCAATATCCCATTTGTCCCGGGTTAACCTGATACTATCTTACCCTTACTTTTTTAGGCATATTGTTCTTGGCTTTCTAATTCTTACCTCTTTTAGATTTTGAGAGATTTATAAGAAATATTTGAAGTCTATTGCAATTTGAAGTTTATTTTCTTTAATCTACCTTCTTCTTAATCTCTAATCATATTTAACATCTTCTTAATGGCATTTGTTGAGTTTTTCATGATTAGTGAGTAGTTCTTTTAAAATTTGGAATGAGGTAGATTAATGTTATTTTATTGTTGATCTATGATGTGTAGGGCCTATATTGTTTATATCCTTCTTTATTTAGTGATCTTAATGTTACGATTAACCTTGATCATGTTGATTTACATCACATGAAAATTCTCACCCGGAAGGTGTTTCATGAAATTGCCCATTTAAGGGATTTTCATATTTAGCTCATGAAAATGAATGTCTATGGTGTTTATCGGTTGATAGAACTTGTTGATTACTTAATCACAAATGAAAATTTGTTCTTGATTAGCTAATTAGCAATGTGATTAGTGTCATAGAAATTAATTAATCTTGATTAATGTTCTAAACCTAAGGATTAGTATTGTTTGTGTAAATTGAAATCATGGATTAGCTTATGATCACCTTAAATCGATAACCTCATCCTTGGGTTCACTTTTTAATCATTGTCTCAATCTCGTTTTAGCATTTTGCCTTGTTTATTATCTTGCTTTAGTTTGAATTAGAATTTATTGCTTAAGTTGTTGGACCACCTTGGGTTGGGCCTTTTGTGTTATGGAAAGAAAACAGTCTCCACCAATGGGGAAATCACGTGATTATAAGGAGCATAACGAAGAGAGATTCTCAAGATGTTCAGATGCTTGACATGAGAGGGATTGCTAGTGAGGTTTATGGAGTGAAATCACAAGCTGATATGTGTAGAAGATAGTTTCCACGAGCACAAAAATCTCGTGGTCAAGAGAAGCACAAGGAAATGAGTTTCTTACGTGGTTCACATAAAGAATGAGAATATTTTGTTAAGCTGTTTTGAGAGACATTGTGCTCAGAACTATATTACTGAGAATGAAAAACTGTAGGTGGATCAGAGTCTTCAAAGACCCACAAGCAAATGGAACAAAGAGCTGTGGGAATTAAAAGGCTCCTAACAACTGGAAAGACTTTAAGAAGTTAGAAGTTAATTATACGAGAACATGTGGCTTGTGTTGAGCAAAACCAGGCATCTTACTACAAGAGCTGTGAAATCTGATAGTAGAAAGGACATACCACAAATTTGGGGAGCCAAAGTTTGAGAAAAGACATAGTGGCCACATGGAAGGGTCCCTAAAGAATAGGTACTCAGGTATACTTCAAGAAGGTTCTATAATAGATTATGGATTTGATTGGTAACCAAAAGCTTTACCATAAAGTTGCGGTATAAGTTATACTGTTTTAATAGTTATCAATCACAAAAGCAGTACACAAAGCTTTACCAACAGTATTACACTCAACTTTTTTGTACCGTTGATAATCGGTTTTTTGAGCTATCAATTACTCAAACCCACTCATGTCATTGTGGGAATTTGAGGATCAATCCAATCGAGCTTGATTGTGACAATAGGAATGCATAAAACTCCTTAATCTAAGCAAGCATAAAAGGTTTTGTGGGGTAACTAACAACCTAAGTGATCAAACCAAGCAAACAAACCAAACAAAAGTAACTAACACCTTAATTAAGTAATAAATACACTAATCAAGCAATTCAAAGACTAATCAGCTACTAAACGAGATTAACAATTAACTAAAATGAATCCAAGGATAGGGTTACCAATCTAAGGTGTTCCAAGAACCTATCTTTGATGTGAATCAATCACAATATATGCTAATCACTAAGCTTAGAACTCAAAAGCAAGACTAATACACTCTCATGGCAGTAACCCCTTCATTAATCATCCTAATCAAGAACAAACTATCACTTGTGAAAAGGAAGCTAACAAGCATTATGAACACCCTACACAATCACTTTCATGAGTTAGGAATGTAAATCCCTTGTTTAGTTGGTTGGAGAATTTTTACAAACACCTTATGGGTGGGAAATTCCCTAAGGCCTAGTTTTAGCTTGATCATGGCTAAACTAGCATTTAGATCACTAAACAAGGAGGGAAATGAGAAGATCTAACCCTAGACATCAAGATCAATTCTTAAAACACGTTAAATCAAACCCATCTCTAGATCCTAATGAAACTACTCACTAATCATGATTAGACCCTCAAATCCTATGGAAGAGATGATAATAAACATGATTAACAAAGACAAATACCAAAATTGCATAAACTCAATAAAAAGTCTTTCAAAATCACTAAGAACTCAAACATGAAGGTTTTCTAAGCAAGAACTAAAGATTAAAAGATGATTAGGAAAATTTAGGTCATTTGATATTTATAGTGAACAGTGGATGAATCGGCTCAACCCGGAACAAATCGGGTATTGACCTGGTTTAAGGCTGAAAATCGGGCAGCGTAACGAGCTTGCTAGGTCGATATGCAGCTCGATACGCTGCTAAAAAGCTTCTCCAAGGGTTGTGTCAAGCTTGGTAGCTCGACACAAATGCTCGACACGCCGTCTTCAAGACTTTGGCGGTCGATACGCTTCTTCCAGATATCCGGGTTGGCTTGTATCGAGCTTGGTATCTCGATACAAATGGTCGATGTGCTCCCTCCGTCTTCACTAGCCCTGCAAATTTCGGGACGGGTACCCGGTTCTCACCCGTACCCGTTTCAAATTTCCCATCACATTCCCGTTCCCGTTCAAAAAAATTTCCGTTCGGGACCATTTTTTTTTTCAAACGGGTAAGGGAAGGGTTATGGAAGGGAATGGGAATGAGATCGGGTACCCGAACTTCCCGAATTTATCAAATTTTCTTGAATTTTCCCAAGTTTTCCCGAATTTTCCCAAAATTTCTCGAAATTTCCCGAATTTTCCTCAATTTTCCCAAAATGTTTCCAGATTTTTCCCAAATTATAGCACTAAGGAGAAACTTCTTCAACCTTTAACTCATAGTGAATGGTGTGATATTATAACTACTTAGCTCTTCTTTTTATTTCTAGGTACTCTTTCTTTTCTTTGGTCTTTTTGGCTCTTTTGATTTTTCTTTTCTTTTCGTAATACAACCTAACTCTTTTCAATCTTAGAGCTATATTTTTTAAACACAAGATCCACCATTTCAAACTATGCTTCCCTTACTTTCCGACAAGCCTTTTTCATCCCTTTCTTTCTACTCCGTTTCCACAACACAACATGCCAAGATGCAAGCATACAATTTCAATTTCAAAACGCCAAGTAATACCACGACCCAAACCCCAAGTCCTAAGCCTACCACTAGCCCCAAAATGTGAGAGCTAGAATCTACATGAGAGCCAAAACTTGTCGTCTCAAACCTAACATTTTATGCTAGGTTCAATCAAAATAAGGTCTCATAAGCAATATCACTAGAACATTTGGCTTAAAAGGAGGTGAGCTAAGGTGGGAGTACTACTTGAGCTAGCAAGAGAGTGGCAAAGTGAGTAAGAAAGCTCAAATATGTATACAATCCATGAATTCACTTTCAATGCAAGGCATGATAATTAGATGTCAAGATTCGGTTCAAGTGAGTAGAGTTGGTTATAAAATTCAAGACCCTATTTCGACCAACATCTAGTGACAAGTAAAGTGGTCCAAACATGGTTCTTCTTTACTTTCAAGATTTATTCAAAGGCATCAAAGATCTACTAACTAGGGCATTGAATTGATTACATGAATTGGCATTCTACAAGGATAAGTCTGTCATTGCTCCCAATGCATATGAGTGTAAACCTATATGAAATGCAACTAGACTCAATCCTAATATGCAAATTCAACATATAAATGACTTTCTTTTTTGGAAACTTTTCAAATTTTTTTGTTTTTTTTTCTATGCCTTATATGAAATGCATAAAAGAAAATAAGACTCACAAAACACAATGTCAAATCTCTCAACCTCTTCCCCAAACTTAAATTACACAATCCCTTGTGTAATAAAAGTCTAAGGGAGACCTCAATCAATATGACAAAATACAAACGAGAAATTCTAAAGGAAATATTTACAAAGGGAGGTGGAGGTACCTCAAAACTGTGCGGATGAGGAGGAGAGCCTAAACACAGTGACTGGCTACTTGAGGACGGAGAATGGCTCGACTTTCTCTTCCCTGGGCACGCTTCGTGGAAGGAGGAGCGAGGTGGATCCTCATGGACAGCTTCCTTTTGCTGCACATGAAGGAGTGCCTCCTGTCAAGCTTCATTTCGTCCTCTCCCTCAGCCTCTTCCACATTTGCAGCTTCTTGTCTAGCCCTTGTGGAGGATGAACCCTTGATGATGGCCTTAGCCCTTTAACCATTTTCTTCAACCCCTTCACAGTCTCGCCTAGCTTCTTAATGGCTCGGTCTTGGTGCTTGTTCCACCTCTTTAGATGGCTAATGTGAAGGTGAGCTTCTCTCAAAGCCGGGTTTGGCATCGGGTCAATGCACGAGCTGAAGTAGTATTTCTCACTACCACAAACCGGACTTGCAGCCCCTTGCTCTTCTTCCTCTACTTCCTCTTCCTCGGGAATTTTTTTAGGATCAAAGTCGAATGTCCCTTTCTTTGCAATGGACTCAAGAGGAGGGTTAACCGCCGGGTTGTAGAGAAGCTTATACGAGGGAACAAAGTCGATGTTGAAGATATCTTGGAAGGATGTTGCTTGTGGGCATGGGAGGCAAATCTTGGACTCGGTCTCCAAGTTGACGACGAACTTGTAGGAAAATCTTTGGCCTAGCTATCCATCCACTCGGGCTCACGCCTATCCATCCCTAGCCTAAGCTCGGAATCCTTATCCTTCATTGTGGCAACCCAATCTTGGTAGGATAGCAATTGTGTAACACCCCGACCGCCCCTACCGGCGAGCCACCCATCCCTCCGTCGGGCTCGTGGGCCCTGCCCCTGTCCGACAGTCGGTGCATTATTTTTCCCGGACCCCGACCGACTGATTTACTTGTCCCTGCAATCATCACGTGACCTTTTTCCGTATTTTGGCCTCACTCACACGGTTCCGCAGAGGAATTCCCACAAGCCTTTCAACTCACACTCATCAATGGTGAGCTTCTTTGTTCTCCTTTCACCCTCTTGGAAACAAAAGATCTCATTCAATAGGCGGAAGGACATTATGTAAATGGTCATATGGATTTTTAACTTGATGTAGCCATGACCATCTCGCGGTGGTGAATCTTCTCCTTCATAGTAGAAGTGCGCGGTGAGGGAAGAAGGGAACTCACATGTCGCGAGCTTATAGGCGGGATAGGCCATGGTGATAATTAAACTTTGCCAAACCCATGTTGGAGAATAGGGTTTGAAAGTTCCCAAAGATCCCCAAAGCCCGAAGTGTCTGCTCATGGGGGTACTTCGTGCCTTTAAAGCGCATAGCCATGAAGGCTTTGAGAAGTTCCAAGGGCGTGAGCTTCTTCTTTCGGACTTCTTTTGTGGCCTTGGTTGGCCCCTTTGAAGCCCTCTTGGTACCCTTCTTCTTTGACCCAAGCACCAACTGCTCCTCTTCACTTTCAACATCTTGATCCTCAACCACTTTCTTCTTCCCATGGCTCTTGAATGATCTTGCTTGTGAGCTTGCCCCTTGGGTTGTTTGACCTCCTTTAATTCTTCCCATCGTACCTACAAGAGAAACAAAACTTGTAGATGGAGTTAGCAACTCATTTTGATCCACAAACAATAGCATTAAGCATGCAACTAACAAGATCAAATGCCACATTTTCGAAATCCACCCCAATTCCACACTTACCAAAATTTTGGCAAAATACAAAACTTTCAAATTTTCAAGTTGTCCGATTTCGAGTGCTATCAATTGGCAATCCATAAGCATGGTTAATGCAAGCTAATGCAAGTGAAAGGCCCAAAATCTAACAAGGTTCAAGAGATTAATTTGAATTTTCGCACTATGAACAGTAAGTGTCAAATTTTCAAAAATTAACCATGAAAATCCTAGGATAGCACTTGAAACATACTCTCTAACCATTATCAAGCAATGCCACAAACAACCAATTCGAACACCCTATACTATCAATCCCCAAATTTTCCACCATTAGAGCAAAAGAGAGAAAACTTGGTATTTGGATTGTTTACCTTGTAGATGAGTGCAAGGATGAACGAAAATGGCCTAAGAATTAAAACTAGCACAAGAATTCGAGCTAGTGGCCCTTGAAATCACGAAATTTGCTTGAGAATTGAGAGAGAGAGAGAGAGAGAAAAATCGTGAAGGTATGAGAGAATTGGCAAAATTTTCGTGTTTTGGGGAAGAAGAAGGGGGAAAACCGGTTTAATTCGAGTGAATTATACCGGTCAAACCCCGTTGACTTACCTGAAAAAAGAGTGTATCGAGTTATGTATGTCGATACATAGCTCCATACACTTGCATACACAGATTTTTAAACCTGTATAGAGCTAGGTAGCTTGATACAATTACCCGATACGCCTCAAACTTTTTCCCTGGCCGAGTTGTATCGAGCTTAGTAGCTCGATACAAATGCTCGATACAGCTCCTCCGAAATCTCTATGAGAGCTGTATCCAGCTTGGTAGCTCGATACGAAACTCGATATAGTGCCAGAAGTTCCTTGCAAGCTTTTTGCTCATGGCTAAACCTCCTTGGTTCAAAATATCATCCACAAACACTAAAAAAACACATTATTGAATTAAAAATTGCAAATATATACAAGGATAAACATGAGAATGCCTCCCAAGTGCGCTTGTTTTAAGTCACTAAGCTCGACTTTTCAAACCCTTAGTGAAAGAGGGTTTTTTATACCTCTCTTTGCAATAAAAATCCTTCTTTAGCCAATTGTAGTATAGCTAGGGTTCTTTGTCAAATCCAAAAGAGTCAAGATAAAGGCACTAAAATTATATGATACTAGGTAAGCTAAGAAAAATGGAAAAATAAGTTATCTAACAACCTAAATGATAACTAAATGTAAATAGAGAGAAAAAGCTAACACAACCTAAGCAAAGACTAAGAAATGACAAAAGCTAAACAAGGCAAACGAGACACAACTTGGACTAAGATAAACTAATGACAAAAGAGGTTCTTGGGATGAGAAATATGATATATAATGAACATTTCTGATCAAGAAGGCTTATAACAACATCTAGACCTTGGGTCTTAGATGGTAATCCTTAGGCATAGGGTTTCTAATCAAGACTAATCCACTGTCGTGATAGAAGTCACATTGCTATCTTATCATCATAGACTAGCTCTCGCTTAGCGGTACAATAAAGATAGCAAGCAAGAATACACAACCCTATAAAGCTGAAACCNCATATTTAGCATGCATTTAGAATAGGTTTTTCATGCATACATCATTCATAATAGGCTAGTTTGCATCATTTATCTTATTTTAAGTCCTAGAACACTTTGCATTAGCATTTGCATGGTTTCTTACATATTTGCATCTTTTTCAGGTTGTTTAGAGTACATGGAGCTGTGATGGATGCTGATCATTGACAAGAAGATGAAAGAAGAGTCTAGGAGTTGGCGGGAATCAAGGGAAAACTAGAACAAAAGAGAAGGAGCAGAGAATCGACTCCAAGATCGACCTCCCATCCTGTTTCACCTTCAGAACGACCCCAAGATCGACCAAGCCAAGTCAATTCAGCCAAGATCGAGAGGCAGATCGAGCAGAATGAGTCGATCCAGGAGTGATCGACTAGACGATCGAGGAGCCTACCCGAACCAAGCATTAGATCGAGCAGAGGATCGACCAATCCGTCTCGATCTTCCGAGCCAGGCTTACCAACCCCCTCCTAACTCATGTGATTGTCTTCTAGTGAGGGGACCACTTTGGTCTCAAAGTCTCCTAGAAGACATAAAACCTTGTTTTAGGGAGTGGGTGACAATTTCATATAATTTTTCCTTATGACTTCTAAGGGATGAAGACTTTTGTGTATCATATCTTATCACAATCACTTTTCATAATTGCTATCGTGAGAGAGAGAGAGAACGAGTATTGTTCTTACTTGTTCTTGCTTGTTCTTACTTCTTATTGCTTGTTCTTATTTGTTCTGGCTTGTTCTTGTGTGGAAAAACTTTTATTTTCATTTTGAATAAAGTATTTTCGTTTTTTCTTAAGTCTAATCTTTCTTCTTGCAAAAACCGTGCATGTTCAACAACTCTAAACTTATGTTTAAGAGAGGTAAGAACATGATTTGTGAGTAAAACACTGAGGTTTGAGGTTGGAATGATTAAGGGGGTTGAAGACTAAAATTTTGGGTCTTTTCTTGTTCTTCATCTAATTCTCTTCTTGGATTTGGGGGTTTTAAAGTTTAGAGATTCTCAAAGGAGATCTCTTTAATCTTAGGGATTTCCTTATCCTAACAAGACTTAGGAAATCCCTTAAAACCAAATTCAAAAGACTAGCTCATCCTTTCCCAAACGCCATGTATGCTTAGGGAGCTAGTTAAGCCATCTTTTAAGATCCAAGCTTCATGTTCTTCACCCTATCTTTCCACCACACATCATGGGTTAGGAGGAAAGGGTGAAGAAATGATTTACACCATACATCATGGGTAAATCTAGTCATGGCTTCTTAAGGCTTAGAGATAGCACTAAAGTGTGTAAAATTATGTTTTCAAAACCCCGAGTTCGAACCTTCAACCTCCCTAAGAATAAATCCCAACCTTGAATCTGAAAACCATTTTCCTCTTGTTCAAATCTAATTATTTTCACTAAAATTCTCCTAGATAGCTTAATAATACAATAGAGTCTTCTAAATTTGTAAAGTTATGTTTTTGCTAGTTTTAGTATTTTAGAAATTGCCTAGAGTCTTATTTTATTGTCTGGTATTGAGTTAGTAGTCGTTGGATTTTTAGAAATAGTTTTCGAAAATTTTGTCACTTACCTAAAAATTGTATAGTTTATCCGATTTTACATTTTGATTTTATAAAATTAGTAGATCGGTTGTTTTATCGTTTAGAAGTCATCTAGTAGTTGTATAAACCTTCAGTAGGGATTTTAAAATAGTTTTCGTGGCTGTATAGTCACTGTAAGTAATTTTCATAGGATTGTTCACCAATTAACCCGAATTCTGTTTAGCTTTACTTGAACTCTTGTATTCTTGGTACCTTTCACCACCCCAATTTGGATTGACTCCTGAAGTATGACAACAACAAAAGAGACTTTAGGATTTGATTAGAAAACCATGAAAAAGTTCTCTTATCAAATGGCGCCGTTGCCAAACTTGGGTTTTAAGTGAAAGTATTAGGTTTGGAGCTTAGTAGAGACTAAGTTTTTATTTTGCATTTGGTTACTAATTTTTCTAGTTTTCTACTTGTGTTTTCAGGTATATGAACCTGAGGTCTAGAGGTGAGAATAACTTACTCACGCCACTAGACAACATCCATCAACTTGGAAGTGCAAGGTATAGGAGGGAAAGGCAACTCGAAATTCAAGAGTACCATCAAGAGGTAATGGCTGACCACGACCAGGTGCAGGACCCACCTCAACATGCTTCTACTGGCAGAGGCAATGCACACCCTTACCACCCTCCAAGAGCACCACGATTCATTGGTGCAGGTGATGCACCGAACACCCACACCAATCGGTTTTGGCGTCACTCCACCACCGGTGCAAAACAACAACTTCGAGATCAAGCCTGGATTTGTCTCTATGGTCCAGAACAGCAAGTTCCATAGCTTGGCAATGGAAGACCCACTGGAGCACTTGGACAAATTCGAACAAGTGTGTGGAATGATCAAGATAAACAGCATATCAGAGGATAACTTCATGCTACGACTTTCCCCATTTTCTCTTGGGGACAAAACCAAACATTGGGAGAAGACCCTACCTCAAGGCACCATCACGTCATGGGTTGAATGCAAGAAAGCCTTTTTGTCAAAGTTCTTCTCAAGCACAAGAACAGCTCGGCTAAGAAGTGAGATAAGCGGTTTTACACAAAGGCAAAATGAGACCTTTACTGAAGCAATTGAGCATTTCAAGGACTATACCATTCAATGTCCTCACCATGGTTTCACTGAGGAGACACTCTTGAGCACAATATACCGTGGAGCCTTGCCAAAAATTCACATGTTACTAGACACGGCAAGCAAAGGGAATTTCCTTGGACAAGATGTGCAAGAGGGCATGGAGCTGATTGAAAACTCGGCTTTGAGTGATGGTAACTATTCTGAGGATTATGACCGAGCACCAAGGGGTCATGAGCTGGAGGCACACAAGAAGGAGCTGAAATCACTCCATGAAAAAATTGTCAAGATGATGCTTGCTAGCCAAAAACACGTCCACTTCGTCGGTGAAGCCGCAGAATTGTTCCAAGAGAGAAATGAAGAGGAGTTTGAGGAAGCGAATTGGGTTGGTGGCCAAGATTATCCTAAGCCACGTGGCTAGGCTCCAAGGTATCAAGGCAACAACAACAACTTGTCTTATAGAAGCACCAATGTGGAAAATCCAAAGGACCAAGTGTACCCTCCACAACAAAGCAATCAATGCAAACCGTTTGTTCCTTACAACAAAGGTGGATTTCCACAAAACAGTGGGTTTCAAGGGCAAAGACAAAGAAACTACCAAGGACACCAACAGCAAGGGAATAAAGCTTACCCTCCTGGTTTCGTGCCACAGCAACAACAAGTTCAAGCCCCACCTCAAGATACGGTACAAGTTATGTTCCAACAACTACTCCATGGCCAAGCATCTACAAATCAAAAATTTGTTGATATGAACAATCGGCTGGACTCTTCTCTTACTGAGGTCTCTACACAGATCAGCAACATCAACAACAAAATTCGACAGCTGGAGAAAGGAAAAGCTAGTACAAGCGGTCAAGCTAGTTTACCCAGCCAATGTGAGACCAATCACAAGGAGTATGCGAATGTGATCACTCTAAGGAGTGG
The DNA here is from genome assembly GCA_020283515.1 of Alliaria petiolata. NCBI lineage: Eukaryota > Viridiplantae > Streptophyta > Magnoliopsida > Brassicales > Brassicaceae > Alliaria > Alliaria petiolata. The sequence goes on from JAHZTW010000006.1 coordinate 22,733,830, forward strand.
AAAGGAGGTAGCACCACGGTCTACAGCTAAAGACAATGAGGACATTGTGATTCAAGAGGGGGAGAGTGATCTTTCAAATGATCAAGAGATCACCTTTGACAATGTCTACATTGAAAGGGCAAGGAAAGGCAAGGAAGCGGTTTTGGAAAAACAAGTGGGGGAAGCAAGCAAAGAAAAAAATATTTTCGTACCTCCACCCTATAAACCAAAGCTCCCCTTCCCTGAACGTTTCAAGAAGCAGCTGGTTGAGAAGCATAGAGCCTTGTTTGAAAAGCATTTGAGAAATGTTGAGTTGAAATTGCCTTTGCTTGATTGTTTGGCTATGGTACCGAAGTATGCCAAGTTTCTGAAAGATACGCTTGCAAAGAGGGTAAAAGAAGGTGAAGAATTCATGGTATTTGGTCAAGAGTGCAGTGCCATCATCCACAAAGAGATAGCACCAAAGAAGCTAGGAGATCTGGGCTCCTTCACCATTCCATGTGCTCTCGGTCCATTGAAGTTTGATAGTTGTTTGTGCGACCTAGGAGCAAGCATTAACCTAATGCCCTACTCCATAGCAAAGAAGCTAGGCTTCACCAAGTTTAAGGAATGCAGGATCTCATTGATCTCATTGATCTTGGCCGAAGTGTAAGGCTCCCGGTAGGAGTGCTTGAAGACCTACCCGTGAGGATAAGCAACGTGAGTGTCCCCACGGACTTTGTTGTTCTTGAAATGGACGAAGAACCCAAGGATCCCCTAATCCTTAGGAGACCCTTTTTGGCAACTACTAGAGCCATAATGACGTCAAGAATGGCAAGATTTCGCTGCACTTGGGCAAAGACATCAAGCTTAACTTTGATATCAATGAGGTTTTGAAGAAACCGACGATTGATGGACAAGTTTTCTACATAGAGGCTATGGATCTTTTGGATGATGAATTGCTAGAGGAATTGGGTCAAGAGGATCATCTACTGCTGGCGTTGACAAATGAATGTGGAGAGTATGGCTACCTAAATTATCAGACCCAAGAGTATGTTCGCATCCTTGATTCTCGCAAGATTGTCAAGGAGATCGACTGTGAGATCGAGTAGCTTACTCGATTTGAGGAACAGATCGATAGCCATATCGACCCATCTGCCCGATCTAATGAAGAACGACTAAGTGAATCGAGGGAGTCTACTCGATCCATCCCAGATCGAGTGGTCGAGTGACCAGTTCACTCGATCTCTGCGGGACAGACGTTTGAAGAGGGTAGCTTGGAGGCTCATGACTAGGGGTCTAAGGAAGCAAGTGAGGACAACAACCTCAACACAAGCCAAGAGGACGACTGGAGTGAGCTTCTGGCCCTAAAGGTGGACCTCAAGCTGCTACCAATTGGGCTAAGGTACGCTTTCTTAGGACCAAATAAGACTTACCTTGTCATTGTTATTGACGATCTGAATGATGATGAGTTAGACTCACTCCTTATGGAGTTGAGAAAGTATAGGAAGGCCATTGGGTACTCTCTCAGTGACATCAAGGGCCTTTCACCATTACTTTGTATTCATAGGATTCATTTAGATGATGAGAACACTTCTTCAATTGAACACCAAAGACGCTTGAACCCAAACTTGAAAGAAGTGGTTAAGAAAGAAATTCTAAAACTTTTAGAGGCCAACATGATATACCCCATAAGTGACAGCACGTGGATCTCACCGGTTCATGTGGTGCCTAAAAAGGGTGGTATCACGGTTATAAGAAATGAGAATGATGAACTAATACCTTCTAGGACCATCACGGGTCATAGGATGTGTATAGATTATCGAAAACTTAACAAGACCACTAGAAAAGACCACTTCGCACTGCCATTCATTGACCAAATGCTTGAAAGATTATCCAACCACCCCTATTACTGTTTTCTAGACGGTTATAGTGGCTTTTTTCAAATCCCCATTCACCCTAATGATCAAGAAAAGACAACCTTCACTTGTCCTTATGGAACTTATGCATATAGGAGACTGCCTTTTGGTTTATGTAATGCTCCTGCCACATTCCAAATATGCATGCTGTCTATATTTTCGGCTTTAATTAAGAAGATAGTTGAGGTCTTCATGGATGACTTTTCCGTGAATGGCTCTTCCTTCTCCCTTTGTTTTTCCAATTTGTGTAGGGTACTCAAGAGGTGTGAGGAGACCAACCTTGTGCTCAATTGGAAGAAGTGCCACTTCATGGTCACAGAAGGGATTGTCCTTGGTCACAAGATCTCAGGAAATGGCATTGAAGTGGATAGAGCAAAGGTGGAAGTGATGGTCACTTTGGCGCCTCCGGTTAACGTGAAAGGGATAAGAAGTTTCTTGGGGCATGCTGGCTTCTGTAGGAGGTTTATCAAGGATTTCTCAAGGCTAGCACGCCCCCTCACAAGGCTACTATGCAAGGAAGCTGAGTTCAACTTTGATGAATAATGCCACCAAGCGTTCAAAACCATCAAAGACGCGCTAGTAACCGCACCAATAATCCAAGCTCCGGATTGGGACTTTCCCTTTGAGATCATGTGCGACGCTAGTGACTACGCTGTAGGAGCTGTCTTGGGGCAGAGGAAAGACAAGAGGTTGCATGTTATCTACTATGCTAGTCGCACCTTAGAAGATGCACAAATAAAATATGCAACCACCGAGAAGGAGCTCCTAGCGGTTGTCTTTGCGTTTGAGAAGTTCTGGTCATACTTGGTGGACTCGAAGGTGATTGTATTGATATATCATGGGTTTTACCCATTTTTAGACCATGATATAAGTGTTTTTATAGAGTTTTTTGGCTATTTTCGAGTCTATATAGAGTCTATGCAGGTTCAGGTACAATTAGAGCTAAATTGGAGATTTTGATACATTTTGGAGCTTAAAGGAATGAAGTCACGAAGTGATGAAGTCAGGAGCGGATTTACACGCAAGGTGTCGATCGACACCACCTAGTGTCGATCGACACCAGGTTTCCCAATTTCCAAAATCGAGAAGTTTCCATATTTTGAAGAAAAGGAAATCTCCAAGACTTTTTCTAATCCTCCAAGGAATTGAAGATGCGAACCTAGGCCTATAAATATAGATTGTCAAGGCATTGTTTAGCCACCAACTATTATTCTTATTTTCTGTTTTGAGACTTAGAGAGAGATTTTTTAGAGATATTTTAGAGAGAAGAATTTGTCTCCTTCAGAGCAAATTCGGAACTCCTTTGTTTCTATTGATTTCTTTTATACAATCTTATTTATTCATGATGTTTTCTTCATTCACCATGTCTGAGTAGTTTGCTAGTTAGGTTTAGGGTTTTTCAAGGGTGATTAATGAATTGTTAGGTCGAATTAAATTGTTAGGATAAAATCATTAGAGTTCTTCATCTGTATTTGTGTTTAATGCTTATTCTATCTTCGCGACCTAAAATCTGATCTTAGGTTGATTAATAGATGCGAGAGTATTATTGATTGCCTGAACTAATGTTAGATGAGCAAAATACCTATTCGCAAAGAGATTTGGTTTAGGGTTTTGTGAACAATCGGACTTGAACTTTAATGCTTGTTTGAATTGATAGGATTTGCAAAGAGATTTGAAATTCTAGGGTTTAGACATAGATAATCTTCGCAGCGAGAGTTGGTTGATTTTACATCAATGTTTCGAGTTCAAGAACAGTTCTTCATAATTCCTAACATTCTATCTAGACCTGCAATTTAGATCACCTGAGAATTTCCCTGAACCTAGCGCCTTAGTCTCTTGATTTTAAGAACCCTAATTCGTGATTGTTCATTTATTTCTTGCTTTGTTTTACTCTCATTCTATTTGACCTAGCATAATCTGAACTTAGAAACCTTAGTGTAGCATCTACTTCTCTTGGGATTTCGATACCCCTTATACTACGATTGCTTTTGTTGTGCACTTGCAATAGTTTTATTAGGGTAAAACCTGACCCTTATCAAGTTTTTGGCGCCGTTGCCGGGGAAGTAATAGCTGCCTACGAAATCTAGTATTAGGATTTTGACTAGGTTTTGTTTTTATTTTTATTTTTATTGATTTAGTTTGTTATCTTTGTTTTGAGGTGCATGCTTAATCGCAGTACTAGAAGCAACAAGGAAGAGGAACTGATCGCACTGAACCAGGAATTAGGCCGTCTCGAACGTACGAACCGCAAGGCTGCACGATCGACACCAAACCTCAGCGTCGATGGACACCACTAGTATCGATCGACACCTTGCGCAGACTGAGATGGAAGAACCTTTGATCATGGTACGCAACGAGGCAGGCGACTTTGTTGACCTACAAGGCAATAGAAGGAACGCCCAAGGACAGAGACTTAATGAGGCTGGCACCGTGATCACTGAACCAGCGATACAAATCGCCCCTGCAGAAGCTGGACGTGGAAGAACATTAGGCGAGTACAACCGCCCAGACCACTTCTATGCTAATAGAGCTGCGATCCGTCCTCCTGCATTCCAAAGGAATGACTTTGAGTTGAAGCCTTCCTACTTCACATTGGTGGCTCATCATTCCTTCCATGATCTTCCCAATGAGCACCCTATGGATCACATTGAGAAATTCGAGGATTTAGCTTCAAGCATCAAGGCTAATGGAGTGACCTATGATTATCTCTTCTGCAAACTTTTCCCCTACTCGCTTGCTGGAGATGCATCCTACTGGCTGAAGCAGTTGGATCTAGGCTCACTAACCACGTGGGAAGACACAAAGAATGCATTCTTATGCAATTTCTTTGATGATGCAAGATCTGAGGAGCTAAGGATGAAGATCACTACATTTTCTCAAGGACCAATTGAAGCATTCAAGGCTTCTTGGGTAAGGTTCAGATCTTACCAGAGAGACTGTCCACACCATGGTTTCAGCGAACCGCAGCTCCTTGGTATCTTCTACCTTGTGATTGATTGGAGGTATCAGATGGCCTTAGACGCAGTAAGCAATGGCAACTTCAACACCAGATACCTTGTTGACGCAATGGTGCTTATAGAGAATTTGGCATCTTGTAACAGCACCAAGAATGCAGACTATGAAAGAAGACAAAACGCTGGGGTAACTGGAGGAAGCCAAATTGCTGAAGTCAACAGGAAGCTGGATCTCTTGGTAGGGAAGAAGCAAGTCCATTTTGCTAATGAAGTGGGGACTTTTGAACCTGAGGAAGAAGAAGTTAACTACATTAATGGAGCTTGTTTTCAAAGTCAAATATTTGGCAATCAGCAAGGCTATGGTTCTTCCTACCAGAAGCCTTTTCAGAGCAAAAACTTCAACAGAACTTATGGTTCTTCTACCAGAAGCCTCCTGCGCAAGACAACAAAATGGAAGCTATGTTTGAGCAAATCTTTTAAGGACAGCAGAAGATGACAGTGGACTTCAATGGGAAGATTGATTCACTATATCAAGACCTGAATGGAAAGATTGAGAGCATAAACTCTCACATGAAGAAACTGGATGTTCAAGTTGCTCAAACCGCAGAAGCTGTTCATAGGCAAGAAGGATTCCTTCCTGGAAAGACGGACACAAATCCGAGACACCATGTGAATGCCATCACGATTCAGAGTGAAGGAAGCTTTCCACTAGTGCAGAAAATGGGTCTTGGAACTGAAGAATTCGAGGAGCTTGGAGATGTAGAAGATGCTGCGGATCCAATGTCGATCGACACTACTGTGTGTCGATCGACACCCATGGAGATTCACGACAAATCAGACGAACTCGTCGCGAAGGACTCGACACCAAAGGCAAGTGTCGATCGACGCTCTACACAGATGACACCTGATAAGTAGGTTTTTGTATGGGTTCTACTCAGTCAATTACCCACTACTTATAACCGAATGTAGCATAGGTTATGAGTCTTATCAATCCGATGGTAGAATTCAAGGTACTGCATTCATGGTATTCTTTTACAAGGTAAGTGAAATTAAATGGTTGAAATGACAAGGATTTATCAGCAATCCTATGACATAAAGACATGTATTGAAACTAATATTGCTAAGGAATTGAAGATATTGTAGCTAAAGAAACGAACTTGCTAGGGAAAGTAAGAATCGGTTCAAGGGACAAGGGGTTTTTTCGGGTCTAATGCGTTAAAGATCTTTCCTTTGACGTTAGATTACTTCCTATGAGGCTAATCCTTTAGCGTAGAGTTCAGGATCTGGACGAACCCACTCTCCTGGTATAAGTCTCTTTGCCGTCTCACGACCTAACCTCGATATCACGTAGTGATCCATGAAAGCAGCAAGCTTGAATAAACAACTCTACTAAAGCCAAAACGCTCCCTAGGCATCTAATACCTTAGGCTAGGATGAGCGAATCTCTTATGAGATTGGTCCTTGCAAACATTCAAACATGGCGTTTGTTTGAAGAAGCTCATTGGCAAAGGTCAAATAGCGAAGATGACTAAGCATTAACAGTATCAAATAAGAAAGGATTAAGATGGATTAAGCATAGATCTGCGTCAAAGAATCGAATCTTAACTCATTTTCCCTACCCTCATCCCAAAACCGATGTAGACTACTCACTCACCATTTGAGAAACCTCAAGATCCATAAGGATAAGAAGGTGACTCATGGCTTGCAAGATAGTCGAAAATAAGAAAAGGAAGAAGCTTTCTTGAAATACACTAAGCAATAATACTTAAAACTTCAAGATTGCATAAAAATCAAAGCTTTGAAACAAGCTTCAATGGTGAAAATACAAAATAGCTCTCGGTTTGAAAGAGAAGACAGAAAAGCAAAACTAGAAAGCGTGATGATAAGGATAAGAGTGGAGGAGAGAGTATTTATACATAAAAGAGGAAAAACCTAAAACGTTGGGACCACTTTCCCGAAATGGTACTATTTTGGCTTTTAGCGTTTCGGGCTTACGTCGTGATGAACAAGCCGAAACGCTAACTCTTCTGATTCTTCGGGCAGGCTCCATATCGGGCAAGTGTTTCGGGATCATGTCGTGAAGGCTTGCCTTCACTGTAACTTGAATCGGGTGCTTTCCGTTTCCTTGCTCCGATATCCGTCTTCATTGAATCCTCTTGCTGGATCTTCGCTCAGAGGTGGCTCCTTCGGGATCAAGCCGCTGCTACTCGTCGAGGTTCAGCTTGTGCTTGTCCGTATCGGCTTCGAGGTCGTGATCCATCCTCGATATTGCTTGCTTGTCCTCCATCCGAGACCTCTTTCCTTGGCTTTTTCTTCGGACCATCCTAAGCACCTGAGAAAACACTCCAAACATGCAAGACTATGCAAAAACCTAACCTAATGCATCTAATCCTAACATGAGTGAAAACGTGATGAAAACTAATACTAAAGTGCAAGAATGAAGTCCTAACTAACATGAAACATGTACTAAAATCATGCAAATTATAGAGATATCAACACCCCCAAACTTGCCTTTTTGCTTGTCCTCAAGCAAAAGCCAACCGGAGGGGTGAGGTTTTAAAATAAAAGGTGTAAGTTCGAATCCAAAACGCCATTTAAAGGAAATCAACTCAATGTCTAAGTTCAGGTTTCTAGGATGCAAGTTGAATTCTACCTATCCAGAAAGCGTTAGCCACATTCATCACAATAATCAAGCAAAATCAATCCCAACTTAGATGCACATTCAAATTCCCAACTCCCTTTCATATTCATTATGAAATTTAAAACGTGGATCTCATTCATGCCTGTCAACTAACTTACTTGGTTCAGGATAAGGTCATGAGCTAAATATGAACTCGTAATGCGAATGGGTTAAGTGTTTAATGGGATCACTCTTGAAAGGAACCTTCTTAATGCAAAATGCTAAGGGTAAAAACCAATGGATGCATACAAGGTTAGACTACCATCTACCCAGAACATCCATTTCGTTTCATACCCTAGTCTATATTGCTCCCTCCTAAGCTACCCTTCTTCTTGGCATTTCGCCTTATTCCCGTTATGACTTCTCGCTATTATCTTTCCTGGTCATTTCAGGGGACTTCTTCTTTGTTGGAGATCGGTTTCGGTTTCCTGGCTTCTTTGTTGCGTTCCTTTGTGTTTCACCTTTGGTGTTTTTGGCCGGATTTGGACTTTGTTGATTGACCTTCTTTTGCTTTCTTTTGGAATCACATTTTTGCTTTTTTGTTTTCAAGCCTTTTTGGTGCCGCCATCTCCCTTATACGTGTCCCCGTCTAACTCAGTGGTTTTCTTTTCTTTCCTTTTCTGTAAATGTATCACCAATCGGAACCCACCCCCTTTTCCTAGTCTAACCAGCAATATCGGCTTCAAATTTCGCTATCAAGCCGATTTCAGTTTCTAAACCACCCATCCTAGTGTTGAATCGAGATGTGAGCCAACGTCTACATGGAAATCTAACCTTGTCGGCCTAAACCCAGCACTTTTTGCCTAAGAAGATTCGAAAATGGTGCAAAGGTCTCACCTGTTCTCACAAAAGTGTTTATGGCTTTTAAACAAAGGTTAAGTCTTTGGGTGTGGTCTGGTACTTGTACTAGCAGAAGAGTGGTAAAAAGGAAAAGAAAGTCCAAGTGAAATCCATGAGTTATTTGACAAACACAAACGAGATAATTAAAATTTTCAAATTAACGGTTCAAGTTCATTAGGTAAATGTTTCAAGTCGCAATGCATCAAGCTAAAACCTAATTTCACAAGATAAATTCCAAATGTGGTGCGGCCTTAAGCTCAGTCTAATTCAAAATGCATCAAACAAACAAGAACTAAGGCATTGAGTTCATGACTTAAAAATGGCTATTTACAAGGATTCATCATACTTATCACCCTACGCAAATGCTTATGAATCCTAAATGAATGCATCTAGACTCAATCCTAATATGGAAATGCAACTACATGAATATTTTTGTGGAACAAAGTTTTCAATTTTTTGTGTTTTTCTATGCAAGTTTTACGAATGCAATAGTTAATCTAAAATGATGCATAACTACGTACTCCCCCAAACTTAAATCACACAGTCCCGGTGTGATAGAAAAGAGGAATACAGTCATAATGGATGCTTGTATACAATAGTTTTGGAGTGGTACCTCTGGTTATGTCGCTTAGTTCGTTACGGGGTAAATCCGTTTGTACTAGCCAGGTCGTATTTCCATATCGGCTTTGGACCGTGGCTTCCACCCGATATCTGAGGGTTCGTCATCCACATTAGCTGGTACACGGGTTTCATGCCCGTAATGACCAGTTTTCCCAGTCTTCTTCCCGTTATGGTTCCCCGATATCTCGTGTCCTGATATCTAAATAGCCGATTCTACTAGTAATTATTCCTGCGAATTGCAAAGTAACGGGAAAAACAGCAAAATAAGGTAAAAGGATAAGCTTGGGGTGCCTCCCAAGAGCGCTTTGTTTAAAGTCTCCTAGCTTGACTTTTCCAAGTCGTTTAGGCCTTGTTGGGGTCTTGAAGACGGACCACGGTTGGCTCTAAAACTTGGTATTCTTCATTCCCCAAATATGGCTTCAGTCTATGCCCGTTTAATGTGTAATCCGCTTCATCCTTTCCAACCAGTGTCACAGCTCCGTACGGCAATACTTCCTTGATCGTGTATGGTCCGGACCATCGCGATTTTAACTTCCCAGGGAACAGTCTCAGTTTTGAGTTGTACAGCATCACTTGATTCCCTGGTGCGAACTCTTTCGGTTTGATTTTCTTGTCATGGAGGGCTTTTGTTTTCTCCTTGTAGATCCGCGAGCTCTCGAATGCCTCCAAACGGATTTCTACTAGCTCGTGTAGGTTTACTAGCCTCTTCTCTTGAGTTGTCTTGATGTCAAAATTCAAAAGTTTGATGGCCCATAGAGCCTTGTACTCAAGTTCCACGGGCAAGTGACATGCCTTGCCATATAGAAGTGCGTATGGAGATCTTCCTATTGGCGTTTTGAAAGCAGTTTGGTATGACCACAAAGCGTCATCCAATTTGCCTGACCAGTCTTTTCTTGTTGCTCCAACCGTTTTTTCTAATATTTCCTTGATCTCGCGATTGGATACCTCGACTTGCCCGTTTGTTTGCGGATGGTATGGTGTAGCTACCTTATGCTTTACTCCGTGCTTCTTCAGGAGGTTTCCGAGCAACTTGTTGATAAAATGACTACCACCGTCACTTATCACCACTCTTGGAATCCCGTATCTTGGGAAGATGGTCGACTTGAATAGTTTTAGTACCACCTTTGCATCATTGGTAGAACTGGCAACTGCTTCCACCTATTTTGAGACGTAATCAACCGCGACTAGTATATACTTATTCCCGTAAGAGGACGGAAATGGTCCCATGAAGTCTATCCCCCAAACGTCAAAGATATCGACTTCCAATATCGGGCTCTGCGGCATTTCGTCTCGCTTGCTGATGTTCCCCTTTCTTTGGCACGCTTCACAAGAGGAGACATATTCGTGAGTGTCTCTGAATAAACTTGGCCACCAGAATTCTGCGTGTAGGATCTTTGTTGCGGTCTTAAACGTGGCAAAGTGACCACCATAGGCTGAACCGTGGCAATGGAACATGATTCCTTTCGCTTCTCCCTTTGATACACACCTTCTGTAGACCCCATCTATCCCTCTTTTGAAAAGATATGGCTCGTCATAGAAGAAGTAGTTAATTTCTTTGAAAAACTTATTTCTTCGGTAAACATCAAGGTCTTTTGGCACATCTCCGCTTACCAAGTAATTGATGTAATATGCGTACCAAGGAATGGTGTTTTCTTCCATGCTGGCTACGGTTTCTAGACTTTGATTCACTTGATATATTCCCCCAAGAACATCCATTATCATGAGTTGTTCCTCCGGAAAGGCATCATTGATAGGAACCAAATCATCTATCTTCATCCGGGACAGGTAATCGGCTACACCATTCTCTACTCCCCTTTTGTCTAGGATCTCCATATCAAACTCTTGTAGCAAGAGAATCCACCTTAACAGTCTCGGCTTGGTGTCCTTTTTCGCATAGATGTACCTTAGGGCAGCATAATCCGTGTAAACAACCACTTTTGATCCCACCAAGTAGCTCCTGAATTTCTCAAAGGCAAACACAACTGCCAATAACTCTTTCTCGGTCGTGGCGTATTTCACTTGGGTATCATCTAGTGTCCGGCTTGCGTAGTAGATCACGTGTAACTTCCTGTCTTTCCTTTGCCCGAGAACAGCTCCCACGGCGTAATCGCTCGCATCGCCCATAATCTCGAATGGAAGGTCCCAATCAGGAGCTTGGACTATGGGGGCACTCACGAGTGCGTCCTTGATTGTGTTGAACGCTTGGAGGCAATCTTCATCGAAGATAAACTCGGCTTCTTTGCATAATAGCCTTGTGAGTGGCCTAGCGATCTTGGAGAAATCACGGATGAACCTCCTCTAGAAGCCTGCATGCCCAAGGAAGCTACGGATTTCTTTCACTGTGGTAGGTGGCTTCAAATGCACCATGACCTCTATTTTCGCCTTATCAACCTCGATACCTCTCCCCGATATTCTGTGACCAAGCACTATCCCTTCTCTGACCATGAAATGACATTTCTCCCAATTCAATACCAAGTTTGTCTCTTCACATCGCTTAAGGACCCTGCACAAATTCGACAAACAAACAGAAAAAGAGCAACCATACACAGAGAAATCGTCCATAAATACTTCTACCATTTCCTCTATAAGGTCAAAGAAAATAGACATCATACATCTTTGAAATGTTGCTGGTGCATTACATAACCCAAATGGCATCCTTTGATGTGCAAAGGTACCATACGGGCATGTGAATGTGGTTTTCTCTTGGTCGTTTGGGTGAATCGATATCTAGAAGAAGCCGCTATAGCCATCCAGAAAGCAGTAGTATTGGTGGTTAGCTAGCCTCTCCAGCATTTGGTCGATAAAAGGGAGGGGGAAATGATCTTTTCTAGTCGCTGAATTAAGTTTTCTATAATCAATGCACATCCTATGACGGATTATGGTCCTAGTAGGGATCAATTCCTCCTTTTCATTTTTTACGACAGCGATACCCCCTTTCTTAGGTACCACATGAACATGAGATACCCAAGTACTATCACTTATGGGGTATATCACGCCAGCTTCTAAAAGTTTTAAAATTTCTATCCTGACCACTTCCTTTAAATTTGGGTTTAAACGCCTTTGCTGTTCAATAGAGGAAGTGTTTTCATCCACTAAGTGAATCCTATGAGTGCAAAGTGTAGGAGAGAGACCCTTGATGTCACTTAGTGAGTACCCGAGGGCTCTCTAATACTTACTCAACTCCTTTAGGAGTGAATTTAACTCATCATCATTTAGATCCTCATTAACAATAACTTGATATGTGAAATTTAGTCCCAAGAAAGCGTACCTTAGCCCATCTGGTAGTGGTTTTAGCTCAAGTTTCTGAGCAACAAGTTCGCTCCAATCCTCGCGTATGCTTTGATCGCACGAGCTCGTTGTACTCATATCGGCTTGACCTCGATATGCTCCTTCTTTTGTTTTCCAGGCGATTTTATGCCTTCCATGCTCTAGGTCTTCTGGATACTCATCATCTTCAATGGCTTTTCTTGCGTCCAGATGCATAACATAGACTTCGCTTTCTTGCTCCACGTGTCCGTGCTGCTTCTTTTCCTTTGTCAAGGCAACCAGCAAGTTGTCTTTCTATGAAAGTTCCTCAAAAAGTTCATCATTTAGCCTATCCATTGCATCCACCCAGAAGACTTTTCCTCCTATAGTAGGTTTCTTCATGACCTCTTTTATGCCGAACTTGAGGATGATATCCTTTCCAAGATTGAGCTTAATCTTGCATTTCTTCACATCAATTACTGCCCCTGCCGTGGCTAGAAAAGGTCTCCCAAGAATAAGAGGATCTCACGGTTCTTGGTACCTCGATATCACCAATCCGGATGGGAACGTCTTCGAGCAGTCCCTTGGGCAACCTTACAGATCGGTCCGCCAATATCAGAGATATTCTGCTCGGCTTGTATGATGTGAAACCCAGTCGTTTGGCTATTGACAGTGGCATGAGGCTCACACTCGCTCCTAGATCGCAAAGGCAATTGTTGAACGTGAGTGGACCAATTGAACATGGGAGAGTGAAGCTTCCCGGATCGTCTAGCTTGTTTGGCACTACCTTCTTCTGGATAATGGCGCTACACTCTTCTGTCATTACCATCATGCCTTGGAGTTCTTTCGTTCTTGCCAAGATTGCATCTTTTATGAATTTTTGGTATGGCGGTACTAATGCCAAAGCATCCATGAGCGGCATGGTGAGTTCCACTTTCTTCAGATGCTCTGCAAACTGAGCTCTGTATTTCTCGAGGAGTTCTTTCTTGAATCTTCCTGGAAATGGGTATGGAGTTTTGTATGCGGGAGGCACAAACCATGGCTCTTTGGGTTTCTCAAAACGGGCCTTAGGTGTCGGCTTAATCCCGATATTCTGTTCTCTGAGTTTGGTGAAGAGCTGATCTTCAACACTTTCTTGAACTTCTTCTACCTCGTTGTTAACTTCTGGTTTTTCAAAGCTATCCCTCCTCACTAGGTCGTCAGCGTCCTCGCTGATTTGCTCAGGTTTATCCTTTGGTGATAGAATCTTTCCACTTCGTAGAGTGATGGCGTTGACACAGGCTGGTTGTGGAGCGGTTTCATAATGCATTGGTTGTTGTATTAGCCGTATATGTTCTTCCTGCCTGTCTAACCTTGAATTGATTGATTTAATATCTTGGTTGCTACTGCAGTGACTCTGGACCAGCTGAGTTAAGAGATTCTTTATATCAGAATCTTGCGATTGTTGTGGGTAGAAACCATAATGTCCATAAGGTGGTGGTGGGTATGGAGTTTGATATTGTTGTTGTTGAGGGTGATAATGGGAAGGATGGAAAGCCTGTTGTGTATATGCATTAGCATTGTACTTAGTAGCTAGTTGAGGATGTGGAGTTGGAGTTGTTGTGTCGCCATATAAGCCACTGTCCGTCGAGACTACCCCGATACTCGCTTCTTTAGTGTCTTGAACGTGTTGACCTTTTAGTAAAGCATCCAATCGAGCTTGTAGTTGCATTACCTCATTTTCTCTCTGATTATTCAGCTCAGTTGTGTTGTTGTCAAAGTCGTCCTCGTAATTACCATCACTTGTAGCCATATTCTCAACGAGGTTCATTCCATCATCCACATCTTGGCCGAGGAAGATGCCATTGCTTGCAGTGTCCAGCTGATCCTTATATTTCTTTGAAACACCTCTATAGAGGATACTGAGTAATGATGATCTTGAGTAGCCATGATGGGGGCATTTTAGTGTGTACCCTTTTAGACGTTCCCAAGCCTCACTGAATCGCTCATCTTCTGCTTGGGTGAACGTAGAGATGTCCAATCTCAACTTCGCTGTTCTTGACGGCGAAAAGAATTTCTTGAGGAAGACTCGTTTGCATTCGTCCCACGTTATTATAGATCCCGGTTTGAGAGTCTTTTCCCATTGGTGAGCTCTGCCTCCTAGGGAAAATGGAAAAAGGCGTAGCTTGAATCCGTCTTTCGAGATTCCTTCTTGTTTTGTCAAAGAACAGATCTTCTCAAAATCATCTAGGTGATCCAGGGGGTCTTCCACGGCTTCACCCTGATATTTGTTGTTCCGGACCATGTCAAGCATACTACCTTTTATCTCATAACCAGCATCACTTGAGGGTGGGGTAATACCGATTCGTGTTCTGTAATTGGTGGGGGAGTCACATTCGCCGATGAGACGTTGGTGTCGCGGTATATCGGTTTGTTCCCGTTGTGCATCATTCATTCCTTCTTGGGGATGGTGGATGTCATCCATCTGAACGTGTTGTAATAGGTACCTGCGAAAAAGTCGCAAGGAACGTAGTTAGAGTCTGAAAAGAAAGTAAAGTCTTAGTCTTGCTAAGAATCGGAAATGCAATAATCAAATTTCTCCCAAATCGGCAACGACGCCAATTGATAAGTAGGTTTTTGTATGGGTTCTACTCAGTCAATGACCCACTACTTATAACCGAATGTAGCATAGGTTATGGGTCTTATCAATCTGATGGGAGAATTCAAGGTACTGCATTCATGGTATTCTTTTACAAGCTAAGTGAAATTAAATGGTTGAAATGACAAGGATTTATCAGCAATCCTATGACAAAAACAGAAAGACAGGTATTAAAACTAATATTGCTAAGGAATTGAAGATATTGTAGCTAAAGAAACGAACTTGCTAGGGAAAGTAAGAATCGGTTCAAGGGACAAGGGGATTTTCGGGTCTAATGCGTTAAAGATCTTTCCTTTGACGTTAGATTACTTCCTATGAGGCTAATCCTTTAGTGTAGAGTTCAGGATCTGGACGAACCCACTCTCGTGGTATAAGTCTCTTTGCCGTCTCACGACCAACCTCGATATCACGTAGTGATCCATGAAAGCAGCAAGCTTGAATAAACAACTCTACTAAAGCCAAAACGCTCCCTAGGCATCTAATACCTTAGGCTAGGATGAGCGAATCTCTTATGAGATTGGTCCTTGCAAACATTCAAACATGGCGTTTGTTTGAAGAAGCTCATTGGCAAAGGTCAAATAGCGAAGATGACTAAGCATTAACAGTATCAAATAAGAAAGGATTAAGATGGATTAAGCATAGATCTGCGTCAAAGAATTGAATCTTAACTCATTTTCCCTACCCTCATCCCAAAACCGATGTAGACTACTCACTCACCATTTGAGAAACCTCAAGATCCATAAGGATAAGAAGGTGACTCATGGCTTGCAAGATAGTCGAAAATAAGAAAAGGAAGAAGCTTTCTTGAAATACACTAAGCAATAATACTTAAAACTTCAAGATTGCATAAAAATCAAAGCTTTGAAACAAGCTTCAATGGTGAAAATACAAAATAGCTCTCGGTTTGAAAGAGAAGACAGAAAAGCAAAACTAGAAAGCGTGATGATAAGGATAAGAGTGGAGGAGAGAGTATTTATACATAAAAGAGGAAAAACCTAAAACGTTGGGACCACTTTCCCGAAATGGTACTATTTTGGCTTTTAGCGTTTCGGGCTTACGTCGTGATGAACAAGCCGAAACGCTAACTCTTCTGATTCTTCGGGCAGGCTCCATATCGGGCAAGTGTTTCGGGATCATGTCGTGAAGGCTTGCCTTCCTTGGTACTTGAATCAGGTACTCCCCGTTGCCTTGCTCTGATATCCGTCTTCATGGAACCCTTTTGCTGGATCTTCCTTCCGGGGTGCTTCTTTCGGGACTAAGTCGCTGCTACTCGTCGAGGTTCATCTTGCGCTTGTCCATATCGGCTACGAGGTCGTGATCCATGCTCGATATTGCCCACTTGTCCTCCATTCGAGATCTCCTTCCTTGGTTTCTTCTTCGGACCATCCTAAGCACCTGAGAAAACACTCCAAACATGCAAGACTATGCAAAACCTAACCTAATGCATCTATCCTAACATGAGTGAAAACGTGATGAAAACTAAGACTAAAGTGCAAGAATGAAGTCCTAACTATCATGAAACAAGTATTAAAAACATGCAATTTACAGAGATATCAACACCCACTCAGCTCACATCAACAAAGGTTGCAGAAGAAAAAGTCTACAAACCGAAGATACCTTATCGCTTACCTCCCAGAAGATCTAAACAGGAAAGAGAGGAAGCCAGATGCAAGGAAATGGTGAGTAAGCTGATAGTTGAGCTACCCTTAGTTGATGCGGTCCAACTTTCACCTGCATTAAGAAGATATGTCAAGAGAATGGTAGTCAATGGTATAAGCCCTGAGGAAGGCGCATTGCTTACCAGAGACATGAATGCTATCCTTTTGAACATAGTTCCAAGGAAGAAGAAGAAGGTGTGGGTTTCTGAACAAGTCAGCGCGGTGATTCAGAAAAGGATTCCAGAGAAGTTACCTGATCCAGGAAACTTTGTGCTAGATTGCTCAATCGCAGCAGGAAGATTTCCTCGTTCCCTTTGCGATTTAGGTTCAAGTATCAACTTGATACCATACTCTGTTGCTGTTAGACTTGGAATGACTGATTTCAAGCCAACCAGAATCTCACTTGTCCTAGCTGATCGATCAAAGAGATTCTCAGAAGGTGTATTAGAAGATGTTCCCCTGAAGATTGAAGGCTGCATAATTCCCACAGAGTTTGTGATTTTGAAGTATGATGAAGAACCTGCAGATCCTCTTATTCTGGGAAGATCATTCTTGGCTTCAGCTGGTGCCATTATTGATGTGAGAAGAGGGAAAATGGAGCTTGATTTGGGTGACGTTATCATGCACTTTGACATGGACAAGTTAAGAGGCCAATCCACCATTGATGGTCAAGCTTTTTCAGTAGAGATGGCCGTGGAAGAAGGTTCAATCATGGAAAACTTTGAAGACATTACTGCTGGGTATGTCAAGGAGCTTGATACTGAAAACAAGAGGACAAGCTGGTTATTCAAGAGGCATTGGCTGAGAATTCTAAGAAAATTGTGAAGCTTGAAGACTGGGGTGGAAATGATCATCTCTTCAGGACACCACGTGAAGATGAGGGTCTACTCAATGCTAAGTTGATGGAGGACGACGTTTTTTTGTCATGGAAGCAAGGATTGCAGAGATGAAGTGGAGAAAAACTGTAGAGACTCGAGCTGCAAGCTTGGCGTCGATCGACACCACTAGGTACGTTTTTCTTTTTATTTTGTTTTGGTTTTACTAAATACTAGTTTCAGTCAGTTGAAAAAGGCGACATTGGATTCGACTTAGACCAGTGTCGATCGACAGCACTATATGTCGATCGACACCACGCACAGACAAAGGTAAGTCTTCTATCTGGTCTTTTATGTTGTTTCTAATCTTTCTTTTAGCCAACTTCGGGCTTGATAACACTAGGGACAGTGTTGTTTAAGTCTGGGGGAGGTGATTACTGACTTTGTGTTTTGTTTTGAGAGTCATTTGAGTTAGTCAAAAACTTTGTTTTATTGAGTCAAAATCAGTTGAAATTTTCAACTTTTCTTGGAACTAACCGCAGAATGTTGACACTTGAAGGACCATTGCTTTAGTAATTAATTACAGGTCTTACTAAGTAGAAAGCTGCAAGTGGATCAATCTAACAGAGAGAGTTCAGGTCCCCTTATGAGAACTAGGTACGCACAGAACTTGATTCCTCTTTCAGTCTGAACAAATAGAAAATTGCAGTCTCTCCTTGATCTTCCCTTGAGAAAAAAAAAAGAGTATAAGTCTGGGAATAGTGCAAAGAACCTCATGAGCCTGTCTCCTCACAATGAACAATATTAGTGAGTGCTCTTGAACCTGTCTCCTCACAAGGAACACAAGTAGAGAGTAGCACTACTTCCCAAGACTTCAAAAGAATAAGAAGAGTCAATGAAAAGATATTAAAACACCCTGAAAATGGGCAGCAGTTGACTAAGGGCAGAGAAAATAGGAGAGCTGTACAAAGAGAATCTTATTCAGGCACTAAGGAAGGGAAAGGATCAGAAAAGTTATGTGGCAATACCACTGTTAGAGTTCGAAATTTTACCAAGGAAAGGATCTGAATTCAAACTGGGAGATTGCTAAGCTTGTGGTAAGTACACTGAAAGGTTGGCTCTATAGCATGTGGATTTAAGAGTGTTAACGAGTTGTGGCGTTCTGAAGGTTAGCCGGATATTTCTGTTTTCAAACCTCGACTCTATACTTGGTTTCTGTTTTGCTTGAGGGCAAGCAAAAGCTAAGTCTGGGGGAGTTGATATATCATGGTTTTTACCCATTTTTGGACCATGATATAAGTGTTTTTATAGAGTCTTTTGGCTATTTTTGAGTCTATATAGAGTCTATGCAGGTTCAGGTACAATTAGAGCTAAATTGGAGATTTGGATATATTTTGGAGCTTAAAGGAATGAAGTCATGAAGTGATGAAGTCAGGAGCGGATTTACACGCAAGGTGTCGATCGACACAAGGTTTCCCAATATCCAAAATCGAGAAGTTTCCATATTTTGAAGAAAAAGAAATTTCCAAGACTTTTCCTAATCCTCCAAGGAATTGAAGTTACGAACCGAGGCCTATAAATATAGATTTTCAAGGCATTGTTTAGCCACCAACTATTATTCTTATTTTATGTTTTGAGACTTAGAGAGAGATTTTTTAGAGAGATTTTAGAGAGAAGAATGTCTCCTTAAGAGCAAATTCGGAACTCCTTTGTTTCTATTGATTTCTTTTATGCAATCTTATTTATTCACGATGTTTTTTCTTCATTAACCATGTATGAGTAGTTTGCTAGTTAGGTTTAGGGTTTTTCAAGGGTGATTAATGAATTGTTAGGTCGAATTAAATTGTTAGGATAAAATCATTAGAGTTCTTCATCTGGATTTGTGTTTAATGCTTATTCTAGCTTCGCGACCTAGAATCTGATCTTAGGTTGATTAATAGATGCGAGAGTATTATTGATTGCCTGAACTAATGTTAGATGAGCAAAATACCTATTCGCAAAGAGATTTGGTTTAGGGTTTTGTGAACAATCGGACGTGAACTTTAATGCTTGTTTGAATTGATAGGATTTGCAAAGAGATTTGGAATTCTAGGGTTTAGACATAGATAATCTTCGCAGCGAGAGTTGGTTGATTTTACATCAGTGTTTCGAGTTCAAGAACAGTTCTTCATAATTCCTAACATTCTGTCTAGACCTGCAATTTAGATCATCTGAGAATTTCCCTGAACCTAGCGCCTTAGTCTCCTGATTTTAAGAACCCTAATTCTTGATTGTTCATTTATTTCTTGCTTTGTTTACTCTCATTCTATTTGACCTAGCATAATCTGAACTTAGAAACCTTAGTGTAGCATCTACTTCTCTTGGGATTTCGATACTCTTTATACTACGATTGCTTTTGTTGTGCACTTGCAGTAGTTTTATTAGGGTAAAACCTGACCCCTATCAAGTTTTTGTATACACTGATCATGCAGTACTGAGGTACATCTACTCCAAGAAGCTTGAAGAAGTTTTGAGTTTAAGGGAAGAAGATCTCCCTTGGTATGCGGATATTGTTAACTTCTTAGCTTGTGGAGAAGAGCCTACTCATTTGGACCGGTACCACAGGAAGAAATTTATGATGGATTTCTCACACTACTTTTGGGATGACCATTACCTATACAGATGGTGTGTGGACAGCATATACCGAAGGTGTGTCACAAGAGAAGAGGTGAGAGACATACTTCTACATTGCCACGGTATGACATATGGGGGTCATTTTCCGAGTTTCAAGACGGCTACAAAGGTTCTCCAAGCTGGGTTTTGGTAGCCTACACTCTTCAAAGATGCACATGAGTTCATCAAGTCATGTGAAGCATGCCAAAGAGCCGGGAACATCACCAAAAGAAACGAAATGCCAAAAGTGCCAATCTTTGAAGTAGAAATCTTTGACGTGTGGGGAATTGATTTTATGGGCCCATTTCCATAATCATATGGCAACAAGTACATTCTTGTGGCAGTAGACTATGTGTCTAAGTGGGTGGAAGCCATAGCCTCACCAACAAACGATTCAAAGGTGGTGGGTAAACTCTTCAAGACAATCATCTTCCCAAGATTTGGAGTCCCTAAAGTGGTGATTAGTGAGGGAGGGAGCCAGTTCATCAACAAGATCTTTGAAAGTAAGGTAGCCACGCCCTATCACCCTCAAACAAGTGGCCAAGTGGAGGTTTCAAATAGACAAATCAAGACTATACTAGAGAGGACCGTGGGAGTCACTAGAAAGGATTGGTCTAGCAAGATTGATGACGCTCTTTGGGCGTATAGAACAGCCTACAAAACTCCCATTGGAACCACGCCTTTTAACCTCCTCTATGGCAAGTCTTGTCACATTCCTGTGGAATTAGAGCACAAAGCTCTTTGGGCTGTGAAGCAACTTAACTACAATCACAAGACAGCCCAAGAGAAAAGGTTAGTACAACTTCAAGAGCTTGATGAGATAAGGATGGATGCGTATGAGAGCGCCAAGATTTACAAGGAAAGGACCAAGGCCTTTCATGACAAGAAGCTGGTGCACAAGGAGCTCAAAGAGGGAAGCATGGTTCTACTATATAACTCGAGATTGAGGCTGTTTCCCGAGAAGCTCAAGTCTAGGTGGTCCGGGCCGTATGAGATAAGAGAAGTACTACCATATGGGGCTGTAACTTTGGTTGGAAAGAGTGGAGAAAATTTCACAGTGAATGGGCATAGAGTCAAGCCCTACATGGCGAGTGACAGCAGCAAGGAGAGCACCACATTGCCTCTCCAAGACCCCCCACTAGCCTAACCAAGTAAAGCCAAGTTTAGAGACTTAAAAAAAGCGCGCTTGGGAGGGAATTCCATGACTATCATTGTACATATTTTTGTTTCAATTTTATGCTTTCTACTTTAAGTGTGTAGCTACTCGATCCTTAAAGGAAACAAGAGCCAAAGAGCATGTTCGTGGAATTGACAAGGGATAGAAAGGAGAAGCAGAGGCAGAAGATCGAGTGAAAGATCGACTAGTCCTTACTCGATCCTTACTAGATCGAGCTGACGATCGAGTGAGCCAATCGATTTCGAGAGGATGACCACCCGTGTGTTAACACGCATAAATGGTCGGGGTGTGGATCTACTGGAGTCACTCGATCTTGGAGGTAAGATCGACCAACAGATCGATCAATTCACTCGATCTTCTCCAAAACGGCCTCACAATCGACCAAGGAGATCGATCTAAGAAGTGTAAACTCAACCACGAAGGACCCTGAAAAGAGAAGCTTAGTCGATCCAACACTCGATTTAATTCAGATCGAGCCTCCAATCGAGCAAGCAACTCGATCCCAGAAAAAATGGGCATGAGATCGAGTGATAGATCGACCCGTTTCACTCGATCTCATGCCAATGTAAGTTTTCAAATTTCCCTCTCTTTCTCCTTCCCTCTCATTTTTTGAATTTGAATTGTGGTCAAAGCTGGCTCCTTTGACCATAGATAACTATGCTTTGACCACGATTTTAAAATCCCTCTTGCATGCTTGTCCAAAATCTTTCTTCTTTATAAACCCCACACCCACTCTCTCATACCTTAGATACAAAACCGATTTTTGCTTTACAAAGAGAGNTGCATGCTTGTCCAAAATCTTTCTTCTTTATAAACCCCACACCCACTCTCTCATACCTTAGATACAAAACCGATTTTTGCTTTACAAAGAGAGAGAGTGTGAGTTTTTGGGTTTGAAAAGAAGAATAGCATATTATTCACCCAAATTTGCAAAGGTATTTCGGATTTTTGAAGCATGAATGAATTTTTCGAAAACTTCCTTTTTGTTGCATGATGAGGAGGTAGTAATTGCTAGGGATAAGGAAGAATTTTTAGAAATATCTAAATATTAGAGAATATTTTTGATTTGTTCCTATCTCAAGAGAGTTTTCTCTTCTATTTATTGATAAATCAGAAACTTTCCCCAAAAATATAGGGCTTGAGTGATAAAGTTTTTAAGGCTCTAGTCTCTTGATTTTGTATTTCTCTCTTTGCCGTCACCTATACTCATCTTCTCTTCGAGATTTTGAATTTCAGGTACTATGGTACCAAGGAAGAGAAGCAGAGCTATGGCTGCACAAGAAGAGACACAGCATGTGGTTGAAGAAATGGTTAGGTGGAGAAAGGAAGAAGAAAACAAAGAAGAGGCTAGAGAGGTTACTGTTAGAGCACACAAAATTTGCAAGTAGGGAGTTCTTGCAAAAGCTAGGATTGTTGGAGGGGTTTGATGAGCTGCTCAGAGACATGGGTCTTGCGTGCCTTTCACGGATGGATACCCCACTTACTCCGAAGCCACGCTTGACTTCCTCTCCACCTTGGACTTCGCATATGAAGATCCGAGTATTCAAACTCCAACCGAGGGTCTTGTCACCTTCAAGATAAGGAAGCAAGCCTACCGCCTCTCTGTCTCTGAGCTATGCCAAGCTTACGGTCTCAATGCTGCAGCCAACCTTGTGGAGTTCCCACAATTCAAATCTGCAGGCGATCTATGGGACTTGATTAGCAATGGAGACTACAAGTCCAACACCGCCAAAATCAAGAAGGTGCGAAATCCTTTGCTAAGATACACTCTCAAGCTGATGGCCAACACATTCAGTGGGAGATCCACGACTAGCAACAGTGACCAAGAACGAGCTATGTTTCCTTTTCCAAAGAGTTAAAAACGTTCTATGCGATAGCGATATGAATGATGAACCGATGGTGGACGATCTTGGAGACGACGTGAATTATGGGTGCATCCTGGCTTCATCCTTTGTCAAGTACAAGGCCTGGGCTATTAAGTGCAAGGCAACTTCAGCACTCATTGGTGGCTTCCTCACGCCACTGTTCGTACAAGCGGGAGTACCTCTTGCAGAATTTGCACCTTGCGCGGAGCGTGCATACATGGATCAGGTCTACATGACCAACACGGATTCCTTGGGACCTACTCCAGCTCCAGGCTACTATGCATACTTGTTCTACAATGAGAACCATGAGAAGAAGACCTGCATCCTACCCTACCCGGAGGAAGCTCTAGTTGATAGTGTCGACAACATTGAGTTCTTGCCGACTGATGAGGAATGTTATGCACCTCTTGGAGGCAAGGCAACATCACCCCAGCCTGCCCAATCATCACCAGAATCTCCTCCCATGGATGCTGAAATGCCCTCAAGCTTTGATCTCCCCAAGCTAGACTATGAGCCACGGACAAAGGCTGAGAAATTCCTTGCCTCGGTTGTTGAAATCCAACGCAAGGTGAACAAGTGGCAAGGCAAGATGATCAAGAAGCTAGTGAAGAAGATCAAAGTCCTTCAGAAAGACACCTCCTCAGAGATGACTTTGAGTGATGAGGTTGAGCAAATGGGTGAGACAATGAGGAGACACTCAACTGGTGGTGTGGAGATACGCATTAGCTGGTACACGGGTTTTATGTCCGAAATGACCAGTTCTCCCTGTCTTCTTCCCGATATGGTTACCCGACATCTCGTATCTTTATATCTAAAGCACTGATTCTACTAGTAATTATTTTCGAGAATTGCAAAATAAAGAGAAAAGCAGTAAAGCAAGGTAAAAGGATAAGCTTGGGGTGCCTCCCAAGAGCGCTTGTTTAAAGTCTCATAGCTTGACTTTTCCAAGTCGTTCAGGCTTTGTTAGCGTCTTGGAGATCGACTACGGTTGCGTTCATAACTTGGAATTTCTCATTTCCTAAATACGGCTTCAGTCTGTGACCGTTTACTGTGTGATCCGCTCCGTCTCTTCCAACTAGTGTCACAACTCCATATGACAAAACCTCTTTGATCGTGTATGGTCCGGACCATCCTGACTTTAACTTCCCGGGGAATAGTTTCAGTCTTGAGTTGTACAGGAGCACTTGATTCCCTGGTGTGAACTCTTTCGGCCTGACTTTCTTGTCATGGAGCACTTTTGTTTTCTCCTTGTATATCCGTGAGCTCTCAAATGCTTCCAATCGGATCTCTTGCAGCTCGTGTAGGTTTAGTAGCCTCTTTTCCTGAGCCGTTTTGATGTCAAAATTCAGGAGTTTGATGGCCCATAGAGCCTTGTACTCAAGTTCCATGGGCAGGTGACACGCCTTACCATATAGAAGTGCGTATGGAGATCTTCCTATCGGTGTTTTGAAAGTAGTTCGGTATGCCCACAGAGCGTCATCCAATTTCGCAGACCAGTCTTTTCTTGTTTCTCCAACCGTTTTTTCCAATATCGCCTTGATCTTGCGGTTGGATACCTCGACTTGCCCGTTTGTTTGCGGATGATATGGTGTAGCTACCTTATGCTTTACCCCGTGCTTCTTTAGGAGGTTTTCGAACAGCTTGTTGATAAAATGACTACCACCATCACTTATCACTACCCTTGGAGTCTCGTACCTCGGGAAAATGGTTGACTTGAATAGCTTTAGCACTACCCTTGCATCATTGGTAGGGCTGGCAACGGCTTCCACCCATTTCGAGACATAATCAACCGCTACCAGTATATACTTATTCCCGTAAGAGGACGGAAATGGTCCCATGAAATCTATTCCCCAAACATCAAAGATATCTACTTCCAATATCGGGTTCTGCGGCATTTCGTCTCGCTTGCTGATGTTCCCCTTTCGTTGGCATGCTTCGCATGAGGAGACATATTCGTGAGTGTCTCTGAATAAACTTGGCCACCAAAATCCTGTGTGTAAGATCTTTGTTGCGGTCTTAAACGTGGCAAAGTGTCCACCATAGGCCGAACCGTGACAATGGAACATGATTCCTTTCGCTTCTTCCTTTGATATGCATCTTCTGTACACCCCATCTATCCCTTTTTTGAATAGATACGGCTCGTCATAGAATAAGTAGTTAATTTCCTTAAAAAAATTCTTTCTCCAGTAAGGATCAAGGTCGCTTGGCACATCTCCGCTTACTAAGTAGTTGATATAATCTGCGTACCAAGGAATCGTGTTTTCCTCCATGCTGGCTACCGTTTCTAGACTTTGGTTTACTCGGTACATCCCTCCAAAGACGTCCACGATCATGAGTTGTTCCTCTGGTAAGGCATCGTTGATAGGGACCAAATCATCTATCTTCATTCGGGATAGGTGATCGGCGACACCATTCTCTACCCCCTTTTTGTCTAGGATTTCCATATCGAACTCCTGCAGCAAAAGGATCCACCTTAACAGCCTCGGGTTGGTATCCTTCTTCACATAGATGTATCCTAAGGCAGCATGATCTGTGTAGACGATCACTTTTGATCCCACCAAGTAGCTTCTGAATTTCTCAAAGGCAAACACAACTGCCAATAGTTCCTTCTCGGTCGTGGCATACTTCACATGGGTATCATCTAGCGTTCGGCTTGCATAGTAGATCACGTGTAACTTTTGATCTTTCCTTTGCCCGAGAATAACTCCCACGGCATAATCGCTCGCGTCACACATAATCTCGAATGGGA
Source organism: Alliaria petiolata (assembly GCA_020283515.1). NCBI lineage: Eukaryota > Viridiplantae > Streptophyta > Magnoliopsida > Brassicales > Brassicaceae > Alliaria > Alliaria petiolata. The sequence goes on from JAHZTW010000006.1 coordinate 22,759,602, forward strand.
GGTCCTAATCAGGAGCTTGGACTATGGGAGCACTCACAAGTGCATCCTTGATTGTGTTGAACGCTTGGAGGCAATCTTCATCGAAGGTAAACTCGGTTTTTTGCATAAGAGCCTGGTGAGTGGCCTAGCGATCTTGGAGAAATCACGGATGAACCTCCTATAGAAGCCTGCATGCCCAAGGAAGCTACGGATTCCTTTCACTATGGTGGGTGGCTTCAAATGCACCATGACCTCTATTTTCGCCTTATCAACCTCGATACCTCTCCCCGATATTCTGTGACCAAGCACTATCCCTTCTCTAACCATGAAATGGTATTTCTCCCAGTTCAAAACCAAGTTTGTCTTTTCACATCGCTGAAGGACCCTGCACAGATTCGACAAACAGACAGCAAAAGAGCAACCATACACAGATAAATCGTCCATAATTACTTCTACCATTTCCTCTATAAGGTCTGAGAAAATAGACATCATACATCTTTGAAAGGTCGCTGGTGCATTACATAACCCAAATGGCATCCTTCGATATGCAAAGGTACCATACGGGCATGTGAATGTGGTTTTCTCTTGGTCGTTTGGGTGAATCGGTATCTGGAAGAAGCCGCTATAGCCATCCAAAAAACAATAGTATGGATGGTTAGCCAGCCGTTCCAGCATTTGGTCTATAAAAGGGAGGGGGAAGTGGTCTGGTGGCCTAATTAAGTTTTCTATAATCAATGCACATCATATGACCGGTTATGGTCCTAGTAGGGATCAACTTCTCTTTTTCATTTTTCACGACAGTGATACCCCCTTTTTTAGGTACCACATGAACAGGAGATACCCAAGTACTGTCACTGATGGGGTATATCATGCCAGCTTCTAAAAGTTTTTAAATTTCTTTCTTGACCACTTCCTTTAAATTTGGGTTTAAACGCCTTTGGTGTTCGATAGAGGAAGTGTTTTCATCTAATAGGTGAATCATGTGAGTACAAAGCGTAGGAGTGAGACCCTTGATGTCACTTAGTGAGTATCCGAGAGCTCTCCTATACTTTCTCAACTCCTTTAGGAGTGAATTTAACTCATCATCACTTAGGTCTTCATTAACAATAATTGGATATGTGGAGTTCAGTCCCAAGAAAGCGTACCTTAGCCCATCAGGTAGTGGCTTGAGCTCAAGTTTCGGAGCGTCTAATTCGTTCCAATCTCCTCTTATGCCCTGACCTTCCGAGCTCGTTGTACCGATATCGGCTTGATCTCGATATGTCCCTTCTTTTGTTTTCCAGGCGATTTTGTGCCTTCCATGCTCCAGGTCCTCTGGATATCCATCATCTTCTATGGCCTTCCTCACATCCAGATGCATAACATAGACTTCGCTCTCCTGCTCCACATGCCCGTGCCGTCTCTCCTCTTTTGTCAAAGCGACTAGCAACGGGTCCTTCAAAGAAAGTTCTTCAAAAAGTTCATTGTTCAGCTTATCCATTGCATCCACCAAGAATATTTTCCCTCCTATAGTAGGTTTTTTCATTACTTCTTTTATGTCGAACTTGAGGATAATATCCTTTCCAAGATTTAGCTTAATCTTGCCTTTCTTTACATCAATCACTGCCCCTGCCGTGGCTAGAAAAGGTCTCACGAGAATAAGAGGATCTCGCGGTTCTTCGTCCATTTCGAGCACCACAAAATCGGTCAGCACCTCGATATCGCCAATACGGATGGGAACGTCTTCGAGTAGTCCCTTGGGCAACCTTACAGATCAGTCTGCCAATATCAGAGATATTCAGCTTGGCTTGTATGATGTGAAACCCAGACGTTTAGCTATTGACAGTGGCATGAGACTCACACTCGCTCCTAAATCGCAAAGGCAATTGTTGAATGTGAGTGGACCAATTGAACACGGGAGAGTGAAGCTTCCCGGATCGTCTAGCTTATTCGGCACTATCTTCTTCTGGATAATGGTGCTACACTCTTCTGTCATTACCATCATGCCTTGGAGTTCTTTTGTTCTTGCTAGGATTGCATCTTTTATGAATTTTTGGTACAGCGGTACTAACGCCAAAGCATCCATGAGCGGCATGGTGAGTTCCACTTTCTTCAGGTGTTCTGCAAACTGAGCTCTGTATTTCTCGAGGAGTTCTTTCTTGAATCTTCCTGGAATCGGGTAGGGAGGTTTCTACGCGGGAGGAACAAACCGTGGTTCCTTGGGGTTGGAGAAAAATAGCATGGCACTTGGAGGACCATATGGAGTTTCATGGATAGCCAAGAGGAGAAAGAGAAGCAGCCAAATGAGAAGCATAAGTCTTTTTAGAAGCATATCGAGTATTTGGAGGTGCGAAATGTATGGGTCCGGACGAAGGCCTTGCACTTAGATTCAGACTCCGAAGCCTTCTTAAGAGTTGTAGAGGATCCAGAGTTCTTTCTAGTTCCGTCGGAATCAAGTCATTCGGACCCGTGGTTAGAAAGTTACATCGATTTTGGTCATGTTCGACCAAGATGTTCGACCAGCTGGTGGAACAACATTTCCAGGGGCAATGTTCGACCAAGATGTTCGACGAGCTGGTCGAACAAGTCTTCCAGGGGCAATGTTCGACCAAGATATTCGACGAGCTGGTCGAACATTACACTGACGAATCCCTTTTGTCACTTTGATGGGTCCCTCCTATAAATACTCTTTAGACCTAATTTTTATGAGAACTTTTATTCTCTATTGTCATAGCTTAAACTTTTATCTTCTTTGGGAGAGAAACCTTGTATTTGCTTTGGATCTTTAAGTTTTATGCAATACCTATCTTGAACTTCTATTAATCTTTTCTCTAATCATGTTTAACCTTTCTCTTATCTTTGATTTGATGGGTTTAACTATGATTAGTGTGTAGTTCTTTAGGAACTTGGGGATGGGTTAGATTTAGGGATTTCTAATGGTTCAATCTTGCAATCTAGGATAGATTCTTTCATCTCTCTTCTTATAAAGTAGTTTCTAATGCCAAATAGCTAAT